>JAMQGT020004769.1:0-12421 GCA_024447675.2 Pterophyllum scalare | reverse complement strand
ATCCCGTTCTGACTTTGTTAAGTGATGACATAGAATTCCGTTTTCCGGGTGCCAAACTGTCACGCTGATTAATATGCCGCAATGCTGTTTTCCGGGTCTGTTTTAACCAATCCTGCTATAAAAAAAAACCACACACTCAGCTGTGACTTTGCCACTGACAAAAGGGAAGCTGAAAAACGGCCTGCAGCCGATAAGGTACGTTACAATAATCTCTTAATAATGAACAGTCATTGGTTATTGTGAAGATGGGCGATTGATTCAAATATTGAGATAATATCAATACCAAAGCTGGTATTGATAGTGATCCAGTACTCATGTAAAAAGATCCGATACTCAAGCTTTTTTCTCTACTGCACGCACTGACTGCTGTGCACGGCGGCATTCATTGAAAGTTCTAATGTGGCAAAGTGTAATGTGGGAAATGTTCTCTCCTCATTTTCACGTGTGGGTGAACAGGAATGTTGATAATGGAGAACAGAGGGAAGGATAATAGATCCCATTGGAAATCAAACACACACACCTGTAACAGGATGTCCGTGGGGTCCTTTAGCTCCCCGCTCAGCTGCAGGGGACCCCCACTACAAAGTGCCTTTAATACAGGACGTTTCACTTGCTGTGAAGTGGGTTCAGATTGCTCATGTTTGCTGCCATCTTCTGACTGAGATGCAAACCTGCAGCCGAGCTTTAAGGTGTCCAGGTGGGGGTGACCGAGAAGAGCTTTTGCTTTTCTGTGGTCTCTGCGTTCTTACGGCTCTGCAGCTGATGTTTCAGTAATAAACATTTTATTTTAAATCTGATGTGCTGTGAGCCGACTGTGGTATTTGTACATTTCTCAACAGGGCAAAGTGCAGAGCTGACCCCTGATAAATGCTCCGGCGGTGCACACCGTCATGTAAACAGGTCTCCCACTGCGTTACACAACCCTGTATTTAATCAGCTGCCAGCAGGACTGCAGAGCTGTGGTTTACTAATATTAAAGAAACGGCACATGATGCACATTTCTCTAAACGTTTTATTGTTTTAGCTTTCAAACGTAGGGTCTGATTTACGCTGCGCGCCTCGTTTCAGCCGTTACGGAACTGTAGTATTGGCAGCGCGGCGACGCTGGCTAAGCTGATCGTGATTATGAACGGTGCACTTGGCTGCAGCTTGACTCCGCTGAGCCAAGTGTGACTCATCGCTGTTCTCGGTGCAGCGCTCTCCCTCGTCTGAGCGTCCATTATCTCAATGAGCATGCTGCATAAATCTGTCCCGACTGCTGCGCTGCGGCGCTCTCCCTGGACGATCACCCCCACCCACCCCCCATCGCAGCTCAAACTTTGCTTTTCCAAAGGAGAAAAGGTGGAGTCTCTGAAAGCAGGACGAACTCAACCCTCAGCGACCCTGGCCTCAAGGTCGACCGATCTCACCTAGGGTGGTCAATTATGCACCACAGATGCACGCTGTTCAAGCCAGGCCCATCAAACTTAACAGGCTTACTACCACACACACACACACACACACACAGACACACACACACTGCGGTGCTCTTGTTGCACTGTAGTACGACCTCAGTGATTTCTCTCTGTGCTGGGAATGCACCAGTTTAGAGGTTTCAGGAGACCCTCAATAAGTTTTGAAACAGTTTTCAGGTCAGTTTTATTCCGTGATTTCCCAACAAACTCCTGAACGAGGAACGCTCTGCACACATTCCTGGTCCAGCCTTCATCCACATTATCACTCGTATTTGTATCAGTATTAGTGAAATATGCAGGCTAATTTAACTGCCTGGAGCTATTTTTTATAATGCTATTTAATGTTTTCCAAATCCCTTCAATGTTAATTTCACATTGTTACATAATCTCAAAATGTAAATTTTATATTTCTTATATTGTCAGCCTCTGTACTTCTTTGTGAAGTATTCTGCCTTAGCTTTATTTTGTATTCATCAGGATGCAAGCTAAGCAGTTCCTGTCAAATCTTAAAATAGATCAAAATTAAAAGGCACCAAAGTAAAGCGTGCTCTCTCCAAAGCTCACTTGTTTGCATCCATCCTTCATGTTCTCTGTTGTCTCTCTGACTTCCTGTTGGGATGTAATGAGGCGCCCGAACATCTTGACCAACATGCATGACGCCCATTTTCGCTCTTGGCCCAAAGAGGCGTCTCATTCGTCCGTATGTGATCGTTCTGAGGTTTTAACCCAGCAGACAGAGCTTCAGAGGCACCGTGACTCTTCTGTCAATCATATTTACCAGAAACCACCCGAGTCAGCGTTTCTTCATTTAACTTTATTTCTGCAAAGCAGTAAATTTACAGCCAGAGTCATTTCTGTGCTGCTGCAGTTCACATGAAACCTTTAAGGATGTTATGTGTACATATGCACTCGTTACAGCTGCAAAGGTTATTGCAATGGCGGGGCTGCTCTTCACCAAACAGTGTTAATAAAAAGTGTATTTAATACAAAGTACATTCACAGTAACAACAGTAAGGTACATGTTTTTCAGTATTTATAGCAGGTTTAGTGCATACCGACAAACAGGAGTGAAGGATTGTGCTCCCCTCCTGGAGACTAACTAGGATTTTATTAGAAGAGCCAATCAGAGTTTTAGTTCCTTTGGTCCAAAGTGTTCAGAATACTTAAAGTAACAAGTATGGAATGTAGTACATGTATACACTGTGATGTCCAGTTTTCTATAAGGATTGTAAGAAAACATTATAATAAAAAATGGTAATGTATGTACAGCAGTGAAAGGTCAGGGCAAAAAAATCAAAGACAACTTCAAGTTCAGACTGAGTACAAGAAATGATACAGAATACAGTAAAGTACTGTAATACTTTTGATAGTTATCGAGTACTGCTGGTGGACCTGCAGTCTCAGTGTATCAAAATTTAACTGCACCTAAAAACATTTAAAAAGAAATCTAAGAATGAACTACAAAATAAAATACATGTATGTAAAAGTCACAGTTCAGCGCCCCCAAAGAGTCCTCAAAAGTGCCACAGTACACATTCTCCGTGGTTCGGCTAACCTTTAGTGTAGAGATAAGTTTGAGTTTCCTCCCTTTGGCTGCTAAGTCACATCACCCTTTGTAATGGTTCATCTGTAGCAGCACAGTCACATGACCTATTTTACATTTGGGGTCCAACGAGAAGAATGTGAGAAGTGTGGTGAGATGTTCAGCGATGCCCTTGGGTCTGCTGACGATGACATACTGAGCTGACTTTGGTAAGTGTCGTCATTCACACAGTAACTATCCAGTCATGGACAATGACCCACTTATTGATGCTACTAATAGTCTCTAACAAGGCCAACAAAGGCAGCCATTAACCTCAGCCACCGAGTCTGGGGTCGGGGTCAGGGTCAGGGTTTGTAGCCACAGGTGTGAGGTCGGAGGAATCATCAGTAATCCTAATTTTTGTCATTTGTTAAATTGTTGTCCACGTTTCGGGAATCGGGACAGAGAAAATAACCACTTTAAGTGGCACGCGTCAAGAACTATTTACATTTTTTCCCTCTTTGCTTTTCTCCATAACAGGTTTGGACCTGGGGCTGGGGTCATCACAGGTGATGATGGACACTTTAGACGACTAAACAGACAAATTTTAGATTTTAGGCCCGAAACAAATCTGTTAAAGGATTATTAAATAAGGAGGAATCCTATGAAGGGGTGCTAACCAGCTAAATGGAAAATAAGCTGCTGGATGTTAAAAGCTTAATAAGGTCAGTACAGTAATGGCTGCTAACAAGGCCGATAGCACTACCGGCAGCTATGCCCGCTGTTAGATATAATAACGTACTGACTGTTTCTCATTGCTGCTGCAGGGGCGTGTCCACGGCACCGGTTAAAGTGTAAGGAAATAACAGGATGTCACCCTTCACAATGCAATTTAAAGGCAGGTGATTAATTGGAGTACAATAACACTGTAATGACAATGACGTGTCAGGGTGAGGTAGAAATTAGCTGGTCTCAGGATATTTGGATGATCAGTTTCACTCTCCATATCGAACCGTTATCCTCTGCAGAGGGACAGCAGAGCCTCTGAGCACGCGTTTATCTGCTGCCTTTCTTACTTCATGTGCACGACGTCAGAGTCGCGGCCATGCTCGGGCAGACGGCGGCCGTGACGTGACTCACGTGAGTGACTCAGCTCTTGGAGACAGAGTGGCCTTGGTCTTTACTAAACACCACTACACCAGCAGTCTGGTTACAAGAAGTGACTGATGCAGAAATCTGCTGTGCAGCAACATGTGACCATCAGCGTTATTATTACGCTACGATGATGAGGCACCAAAACACCAGTGACATCAGCAAAGGATCCATTACCACAATAAGGAGCCATTGTCGAGTGTGAAGTAACAACAAGGCTAAATTAGACAATCAGACCCAGTGTGTGTGTGTGGCTGTCACCGTGATCCACAATCACATAAACCCACCACACCCCCGTCCCTTAAAAACTGAGCAAAGTTAAAGAATTATCAGAAGAAGCTACTCGGTGTCGGTCCCATTGTGATGAAGACACCTGATTTTATGAAAACTATTCACATGTTTAGAAATTCAGAATAACTGTATTTGCCCTGGCCTGAAGATGATGTAAACCACAACCATTAAAAGAAAATCAAATCAAAACATCAAGTGTGAAATATCTATCTGAGCCGGCCCATCAGTAACAGGACCGGGCTGCTGGGAGGCTGAGCTCTACATCAAATATACATTGTTATGAATTATCAATCTCCCCAGAGGAGTTCCGGTTTGGATTCCTTCCCACGCAGCATTTCCAGCAGGGAATGATGACGCATACACACTGATGCAACGCTAACATTTCGCTCAAAACCCCGATGTTAGTGATACGGTTCAAACTATGCAAAGCAAACGTCTGACCACTTATGAAGGTTAGTGCAGGTCAGTGTTTTTCTTTTTTTGGGCCTTTTGTAGAGTTACGCAGTGTAAACTTTGAGCTGCAATGATTGTGGGGCATTTTTGAAGCACCTACTAGCCACGTGATCAAGGTTTGGCTTCGGTCAACACAACACCAACAGGAGCCAGCAGATACCAGCGAGGCAGGGAGTGTAAAGCGCAGATCGCCGAAACGTGATCGACCCGTGCGTCCTCCGCCTGACGATATGGCCGAACGCGCCGTCAGAATATCCGTCTCCTTCCTTGCTTTACGCGGCCCAGGTCTTCTTCTGCTGGAAGTACGCTTCAAACCTGGCCTGTGCGTAGTCCTACAACACAATTAAGCACACATGGGTGTATGTACACAAAGACAACAGTGAGTGACTTCTCGCTATCTGAATGAAATGTTTGTGGGCTTGTTTCTGATGATGTGGATGAGCAGGTTATCCTGACTTTATCAGCATCTGTGGGGACGTGCTGGGTTTGTGGGAGCGGAGGCTGCTTACTGCACTGCCATCAAATATACACAAAGTACTACACAAAGTTTGGACGCATTTCAAGCTCAGTAACAGATTCTGCGGCATCGAAATGACAAAATAAATCCTTCCAGATCCTAACTGTAAATTTGCAGAGTCATTAAAAAGTCCCATGATAAGGTCCAAGTACGGAGAGGTGGTGTTAACCTGCACGTACGCAAAACCAGAATCTGTGAAGCCTTCACTTCATCAAACACTGCAAAGCTTCCTGTGAAACACTGTGACCCTTTAAAAACGGCCGCGGTGCCACCCCCGGACACCGAAACCCTCCCCTGGCAGGTGGTGTCACGATGTCCAGCTGTATGGCAGCCTGACCTGACCTCTGACCTGAGGGGTGTACTTCAAAGGAAGCTCAGCACAGGCAGGCTCTCCGCAGCTCGCCTGATCGAGCCTCAGTCAGCGATGGCGGCTGTCACGACGCTGGTGACGGTCGCAGCTTCAGGCGCTCACATAAAAAGGGCAGAAACGTCTTAATCTCCAAGATGTTTTTCTTTCTTTTTCTTCTTAATGACCTCTGATGATCTTTGCAGACACAATGGCTCCTTTTAAAAGCCAACCCCCCCCCCCGCACTAAACCCTCACCTTGGATAAATGACAGCTGTTTTAAGTCGTCAGGAAGCACCGATGTCTCTGAACCTTTAATAAATGAAACCCTCGTCTCACCTGCTTAACATTTTACCAACCTGACTGTTCAAAAAGGTCGTTGACCTCAGGATAATTAACAACACTTAATCAGGCTGTTTTTCACTGTTTTGCCTTTTATTTCCATCATTTTAGCTTTCCGAGGTTCCACCTGCATCTAACATTTTAGATACAGCTCAGTGTGGCTGATCTCTACTGAGACGGCTCTTCTTAGAGTTTCTGATGATATTTGATGCATTGAGCTGCAGGTGAACAATCTTCCTGCTGCCTCTGACACGTTGTCATCCTGATTGAGAGGCTCTGAATGCGAGGGGGTCAGCTCTTCCTATCTTTCTCTGCAGCTGAGCTATATTTTTACACGAGCATGTAAAGCCAGCAGCCACATGCTGCTGTTGCCGCGCTCTCCATCGCTCACATCTGTTAAAGTGATCAACATCTGGTAAACAGCAAACTGCAGACTGCAAAGTGCAAGTGAAAAAGTTTAATTCCCCAGTGTGAGGAGGTGGGATGAATGTGGTTGCGTGAAAAACACGTTTGAAAACCAATATTAGTAATGTGAAAGAAGCCCGAAGGTAATAATCACCAGGTATCCAAATTTGATGGTGGACAGCTGAGCCTGGATGATGGACCACAAACCCCAAAAGAAGTGAGACGCCAGAGCGAACCTGCAACAAAGAAAACAGACACAGGGTTTCTATTTATGTTCTGCTTTGTACTGTACCGATTTATGCCGAGTCGCTCTGCCTTAACGCCTCTTTGTAGCCCCGAGCTCACCTGTTGCACCTCCACGTACAGCTCCTCCTTCAGCTTCCTTTGGTCCTCCACGCCCAGGTTGTCGAACCCTTGATCGAACTCGCGCAGGTAGCTTTCAATGAAGTGAAGCTGCAAAGAAACATTTCACAGCGGTCAGCAGTCCAATAGCAAATGTACTAAATGAGCTCACAGACGTTACACACCTGCTGGGGCTTTGAAGGGTAGTTCTGGGCGCTGACTTTAAAGAAAGGAAACTCTTCACAGTTGTAGTCGTACATCCACTCGCAGAAGTGGTTCCCAATGTCGAAGCCCCTGCAAAGGTCAGCAGATGGAGGAACTGCAGAGAGCTGCAACACTTTCACTGGAACTGTACACACTGTTTCTGACTTTTGCACAGGATCATCAATGCTAATATTAGCATGCTAACAAGCTTACAACTACAATACTAATATGCTGATAGCAGCTTAGTTTAGCTTGTTAGCCTGCTAACACTTAAGGCTCGGTGCTTAACGGGTTTGCAGGTGGAAGTCGATCCACAGTGTCGAGCACTGAGCACATGAACATTTATACATAATGAGGGGATCATAAGGCTGTGGATTCGTGGTCAGCAGGAAGTAAACAGATGGTAACAGAAATAAATAAATGTTTTTCTTTTATATCTTCCAGCCCTGACAGCGCTGGTAAAAACTCACTGACAGTGACTCTGTCTGTGACTCTGTCTGTGATCTACAGCAAACAGCAGCTGCATGTGTTTTTGCCCTGAAGTAGCCCCCGCATGCTGTTCCCACACTGTTATCAGGAGCAGGACCTCCCCCTGCTCCGGGGAAGGCCGTGACCTGGGCCCGTCCCTTTGTTGTCACTTCCAGTTAAGCACATCAGTGAGAAAAAGCAGTGTCCACAGCAGGTTTTGCTTTAAACGTGTTCTTCCTGTGCGTGCATGATACCAGACTGTAACAGCCCACCTGTGCATCACAGGGTCACATGTTCCACGCCATCCACGGGGAGACTTAAAGTGGCCTTGCTTATGGGAGCAGAGAGGAGGAGGGAGTTCTCTGAGCATTCGGCGGCCTTTCCCATAAATGAGAAATTTACTCAGAGGTGCAGAAAGTAAACACCCCCTCAGAAACACAAGCACATCATTGTTTTCATTTCTATTCTCGTCTACTTCTAATCTATTGTGCACGACTGCGGTGGAGCTCTACCATCCTCTTTCTTACTAACAGTGACAGGCCTTTCCGTTGCCTCCTGTGCGCCCTCTGCTAGCCTGCCAAATTCTGGTTACATAACGGCTGCAGTTAATATTTCAGCAGACTGGGGTGGGCATGAATTATGACTGCCAGTTTTAAAAATATCACTAAATCACAGTGAGAAAAATGCAGCAATAAGCTAAGCTGTAACATTTTGATTTTGCTCCCTTCATATTTGGGTTACTCAGTTTCTCATTCCTGTTACAGCCTGGTTACAGTGTTACTGCAGCAGGAAGTAACCGAGGAAGAGTGATGGTGACGCAGCAGCAACATCAGCACCGCCTGCAGTCTGGAGTCAGCACTCAGGCTCTGCTCGCTACACGATTTCCTCCAAACCATTAAAATCACTTCGGTGCCTGATTTGAATCAATCGAATCATCACCTACTCCCGAGACTGTGCTGGGAGACACGGCAAAACTTCTGGCAATGGCGCGTATGGATGTGCCATCCTGCAGGAGTTGGACTCCCTGTGCAGCCTCTGTAGGGTCGATGCTGAACTAAACTTTGCCCACTGAGTGTCTCTGGGTTAAACGATGCTTACTACAGCTCTGTGATGTGGTGCTTGTGTACCTGTAGTTGTAACTGCTGTATTCAAAGTCAATGAGCATCAGCTTCTGTTTGTCTGAGCTCTGGCGGCCCTTCAGCAGCAGGATGTTTCCTGAAAGGAGGAAACATACACAAGTTAGTATCCTATAAAAGACAGAAATGAATGATCTAAAGGGATCAGTGTGCTCATGTTTTACCTTCCTGACAGTCGTTGTGGCAGAACACCACAGGAGAATGAGTGGACTCCAGCAGAGACCTGGGCAAACACAGCAACGTCTACTGATTTCGCTTCATTGGCAAATTAAATTTCCATTTTCACTTCATTCCAGTGAGAAATGCAGTAAAATCGAGGGCACATTTTAGCAGAACCTGTTTAGATAGTCCACAGTATTTTACAGGTTAACCTTGTGAGGGACGGTGTAAAGGCCTAGAAGCCAAGTGCTCTGTATAAACTGGGTTCATGCTTAGAAACATCTGCATAAATAGCTATCTGCTGTTGTGTAGTTTAAGCAGGACTGATGTGTGACACGGCTGAGTCAGAACCAAAACAAATCAGCTCCTTGAATGTAAGCAGGAAATTTTCAGGTTCTAGCGGTCTCCCTTTACAACAATAAACCCCAAATCACGAAGCCTTTACTGCCAGCTGGTCAGCTGATGCTGGAAGCGCAGGTCTGAGACTGATCTGAGAGCAAGCTTCAAGCTGATGTCAGCACCACTGCATGGCTGTGTGGAGCTCTGACAGTATAAAAAAAGGATGTAGCTACTGTGATGTAGCTACTGTAGCTACACTTTGAGACCTTGAGATGAGCCTTTTCACTGATGCCATTTTGGCCTTTTGAAACCTGACAGAGAGGGGCGGAGCTGACCGTGACGCTGCGTGCTCATTGGCTAAAGACTTGATGATCACAGCCGACCAAACAGCTACGCAGAGGTTTCTGAGGCAAAACCCAGAAGACCCACAGGCTCGAGAACCTTCAGTACACAATATGACAGTAAATAATATAAAGTTTATCAAACTAATAACTGGATAAACAAGACAGTAAAATGTTCAATTCGACAAAAAATACCAATAAAGTGATGTATTTGATGTTTGTGTACATCCCAGCAGCACCTCGCTGTGCAGAAACACTCGTGCACGTGTGTTGCATTTTATTGCACGTGTGCAGGAACATACTTGAGCATTTCCATCTCCTGTGGGAGGTTATAGCTGAGCAGGCGGTTGAAGCGACGCAGGTGCGACTCTCTGGTGAAGTTCAGCCTCATCACCTGGCTCAGGTACCTGGTCAAAGTGTTACACAGACATGCGTTAATAACAAGAGAAAAAATGCTGGTTTATAGTAGAAGTCAGGTTGGAAATTCAACACATTTATCTGCATCTCCTTTGAAAAATTAAAAAGTAAATAATGTAACCACGCCTGCTCTGTGAGTGGACTTTAATCACTGCATGCTGCTCTCAGGAAACAAAAAGAATGACGAGTCAGTCGTGTTTTTGCTCCATAACTCAGGAAGCGATCAGCCAGGTATCTAAGTACCTGCACAGAACATCGGTGGAAACGGACAGTGGACTTTATCAGCACACGCTCACAAACATTGAGCAATGTAAACCTTGTAAAGAGCCAACACATAAAGCTGAAGGCACTTCAAGGGGAGTGCATGATGATAAGCGGACAGCCACCTGGAGAAGTCGATAAGTAATCAGTGCTGTGACGCGTTATCTGGAAAAACTTGAACTATTGACTTGATGAAACTTTTCATGTGCTCACTTTCTAACATGGTGACGTACAGCCCTGAATGACTCACTTGTCCATAGTTCCAAAGAGCCACTTTGGTTCCTTGTTGAAGGGCATCCGCATCCCATGAAACCTGGCCATCTTCTCTGCAACCTCTGCAGAGATGCTGGAGTCACTCAGCTCGCAGGTGTCCAGTTTACGGCTCTGTCGGCAGGACATTGCAGACTTTAACTGCATGAATCGCAGCTTTTGGCAAAGGTTTGGTGGTATTACAACTGGTAACAATTGGTAAATAACCAAACCCCAGTGTGTATAATGGACAGCACGGTGACTTACAGGGACGTACTGCTCCAGGCGACCCTGAGGGAATATGCCGTAGAGTTTGGGTCCGAGCTCCCTCTCAGCCAAGATGGCAAACATCACACTCTCCAGCACCATGGCCTCGGCCCCCTGAAAACACACAGACAGCAACAAACTCAACATTTCAAGTCACAAAGGGAAGAAAGAGCACCAGGATTACCCATCAGTGCTACAGAGTGCAGCAAGAGCAGAATAACAAATGAGACAAAGAGCTTTTTCTGGTCACACAGGCTGAAAACATTAAAGTTAGAGTGAATGAATTGTGCCTTCAGCCCCTTTCAGACTCAACTCTGCAGCAGTGCTCGGTTTGATTCAACAACGTCTGCCAAACCTCAGAAGGAGTCTGCAGGCCCGTCTTATTGAAGTTAACACAGTTACAGCTCTCTGTAACCACCCTGATAGAAGCATATTTGAGGACCGCAGTTTGCCCATCTGAGACACTAAATTAATGAATTTGGGAAGAATCAAAGTAAAGGGAGACTACCCTTGAAAAGAAAAAATGTGTGCTTTTCAAGGTTTGGAGGTAGGCAGACTGCCAAAGCCTCTTCACACGGAAAGGACTTTAGGTCTGACGTGTGAAAATGTTCGAGCTTCAGCCGGGTGGAGGGCACGTCTGAAAGGGGCTTAAGAGGAAATCAGGAGGTGGAGGAGAAAGATGGATGAGTCTGAATGAGGAGAAATGTTGTGGTCAGGGTTAGTGGGGTTTGCCTGTCAAAGCGGTGAGGGGAACACAAGAGGTGGATTAAAATCTCCAGGAGGACTTGGCCCGGTGCGAGCAGCAGTCACCGTGGCAGCAGAGAGGACGGCCTTGTGTTTTCTCGCTTAATCTGAGAGAGGCACAAAACTCCCACGCCAACACACGCAGACCGGAGCTCAAGGCTGACGGGGAGCCCGTTCTCATACCAACGCAGTCACGTCTCCTGGAGCCCGAGAGACCAAAACTGTCTGCTGCCTCGATTGCACTCGTCTCTATTGTGTGAGGAAGACAGAAAAACAGGCTCCTCACCAAACAGGCTCGAGGTCACCGGCTGAGGATCGCTGACTAACAGCAGGCTAATTCTACTGCTGCTTTCCTGTGTGGGAAACTGAACTTGAGATCTGTGAAAGTTCCCACTCTCGTGGACGGACGGACCGATGGATGGACTGCCCATCCCATCCCATCTCCAGTCCCATCTGCAGTATTTCTGCCTACATCAGTTTATTCCATGTTTCTTTGGTCAGGACTTTGCAGCATGGAGGACAACAGCCATCAAACCTTTGTTTTCGTGTCCTGCTGTATTTATACGTGTAACGTTCACCAGACCAGTAAAACCCTGAGTGAAAGACACAGCTGCATTATGGGAAATATAGCAGGGATTAAACATATCCTGGTCAGCAGTTATTTTATTTAGTCATATTAATAATAATAATATCCTTAATAATGTCCAGCTCTGCGTTCCAATGAAACCCTAAAGTCTTGCATTAAAAATCTTTTGCCATCCTCAGACACTTGTGTGAATAACCTTCAGATAAATTGCTGCAGAGGTTTGGATCCGATCGTTCTTTGGCTCGCAGCCAGTTTCATACTGAATGCCCAACAGGAAGCCAACTCAAAGCAAACAGCACCGCCCACTTTGTGGGCTCCTAAGCATTATGAATTATTATGAACCATGCTGAGACCGTACAGCGCTTTAGGGGATAACTGAATCTCTGCTTAGTAAGACCTGATGAGTCAAGCACAGGACATAACACA
>JAMQGT020004768.1:0-20372 GCA_024447675.2 Pterophyllum scalare | reverse complement strand
CTTTGCTTCCGTTTTTTGTAATGTAACTTTGCGATTGTTTGTAAATCTTGAAAGCCCCTCGCCTCGCTTCAAGAAGGCTCTCTTAGCAGGGGCTGGTACAGCTGTGGCTCCATCTTGGCTCTGTTACAGCGAATAGGACACAATTTGAATTAAATTTAAGATTTTTTTTAGTTAAAGTATTTTAATGGAAAATATGCCTTTCACTTGCAAAGGCATTACATTTACATACTAACAGGTAGTCACCTGCAGTGTGCAAAACTCAAATGAGTAGTTCAGTATTGACACTTTTAATAGCATTTTCCAGAGTGTCTCAGCACCCTTGACACATGCTCTGACCTGCTGTTGCTGGACAGACTTTAGCCTCTGCTCCTCCAGCCTCAACTGCTCCTCCAACAACTCTTCAAATGTCTGCCTCTGACCCCCAATACCTGGCCTAATAGGTCTGGAGAGGAGGCAAACACATACATTCAGATATATTTGTCAACAAGTACACACACTCACTGATGTGTCAGCTGATGTGTCAAGACTGTCTCATTTTAATATTACATAAATACAAAACAGTGTACTATTGACCTGTCATGAAAAACGCCATCTTCTGTTCTGCTGTTGTCTTCAGTCCTTGCCACAGTATTATGCTGTATTAACGTGTCATCTTGCTCAGAAAAATGGCTAGTATCGACACTCTGCTCCTCATCATCTTCTCTGGAGTTCAATAAGCCTGAGATTAAAACACAAAGTCATTAACCACCAAAAACATGTCATCTGTGTGATGAAAGTCAGGGTAGATGTGTGCTGACTATTTTACAAATACAAATACCAAAAAAAAGAAAAGCGCAGGTGTGTTACTTCAAACTTTTAAAAAAATCTCACACTCTTCCTCCTCATCACCGTCCTCTGGTGCTTGACCTTTAGGTAGCTGCTCTTGTCTGGCTGCTGGTGAAAGCTGCTGTTCTGGTTTGCGGCACTGTGGGACTCCACGGCAGTTTATATCGGGGCTGCATGAGCTCTGTGTGCAATGAGACCTGTGGAGTGTGTCTTCAGCCCACTCTGCTCCAGACATTTCTGAACTCTCTGTAAGATGCGTTATCATCACTTCACTTTATGAAGCAGGACAAATACATGCACATCGCATTCATCCTGAACTCAGAATGATCACATCTGCAGTTGTACAGGTAATTTCTTTCTCTGACCTCCTGTGCAGTGCTGGGATCCATTCAGAGTTCCCAGCAGCCTCTGCTGCTCTTCCTGGAGGCGAAGCAGCTCCTCCAGCTGATGAACCTTTAGCTGCTCCTGCATGTGCTGCTGCCATTTCCTCAGCTGCACACACATATTAAATTCTATTTAAATACATAGCTTATCTCCCACAGTGTTTTTTCAGATGAGTAAAACGGTATTTAACCTAGATGTTTCTGATTACGCCCTGTGTGCCTCACAGTACTACTAGCTTCACCTCAGTGCCAAAGCACACGCACTGCGCATACTGACACCTAACATATAGCCTAAGTGTACTTACATCTACACACTCCTGTTACTATCTGAGTCCTGGCCAACATAATTGCCTTAGAGGAAAAATACTATTAATAGCAGAGAAACGCAAAGGAGTGCATGTGATGGAGGTGTCGGGGTATTAAGTATACAGGAAGCAGTGATATAATCAACACTGACTTTCACACAGGCCCAGATTTTTGCATATTATAGGGAATCTGTGGTGTAAGCGTGTCCTACAATCACATTTTTTAATAATGTAATAATTTATTACATTAGTAACAAATGTGTAATTTGCTTTGTAATTCCACCTTACACTGATCTCTGTAAACCAGTCAAACTAAAGGGCTTCCCAGTATTGATACCATTTATGTTCGGTCTTGAAAGTCAGTCTCCTCAGATGCATGGCAGTAGGGATGGCTGCCAGTTTCAGCTGGCAAGGTCACATATTTCTAATATCTCTCTTAAATAAACCCAACCAGGGCTTCACTAAGAACTGAGTCCTAATTTTAACAACTTGATTGTCTCCTCTTATATAAAAGCACTTTTCATCTTCACATAAATAGACGAGCTGGCCTGACATAAACAGCATCAGTTACAGGAGACAACAGCTTCTGTAAAGCACCCATGTCCATACCTGTTCAAGCTTCATCACAAGCGGCAGATCCTGTGACTTGCTTGCCATCTCATCCAAACTGTCCAGCTGTCCATCTGCATTTCTCGTTGGGAAAGAGTTCAGACCGTTCACCGGCCTGTCAGCCCCAGTCCCTGTAAATCCATTCACGCCGAGGCAGCTGCTGTCTGTAGATGCGGGCAAAGGGGCAAAGTCGGAAGCGAAGGAATCATCTGGCAGCATGGACGAGGTTCCCACGGCAGACGTGTGCCGGAAGGGGCCAGCCAAGTCCGGAGAGTGATTGAGGATAACTCCGGCTCTGGTGCTACTTGGCATCCACCGGGCCAAGAAGTCTGCCTGGGAGTACTGAAGGTCACCTGGAGATGACATGATGGTCACGATGTCTCAGGCAGGGTTGTCTAATCCGGGATTGAAACGGCAGATTATGGTGACAGGTTAAGGGTTAATCACGTCAAGAATAAGCACCGTCCAACACGCTCTAGCTGACGTTCAGTAACGATATATATGGAAAACAATGCCCATTTTAAGCAGACTCATTTCGTCCCGGTTGCCAATGTTAGTTTCACATATTTGGTTACTAACAGTAATCTAAACACTGGTGTCTATTAAAAAGCAGACAGCGAAATCACAAACATGCTGACATTTATCATGACAGCTGGAAGTGCTCTTTTCATTCTTGTCAAATATCGCTTCATTTAAAAGGCTTTGGCTCCCTCGGCGACACTCCTATGATCTTGCCTGCTGCGTTTTAGTTAATTCATAAAAACTTTTTCCGAGTGTTTCACTGTAGTGACGACACTGCAACATTAACAAACATGACAAAAAATATAGAAATTACCTGTAACTCACTAGAAAAGCGGGTTTACCGAGATGAAAGCGGGTATTATACAAAGGTAACAAACTGAATTTTCGAAGCCTGCCGCCATATCAAAACAAAGCCCGCGAGACCCCCAAAAAACGATGATAAAGGAGCTGTTGCATTGTGGGTAATGTAGTCTTAAACTACGCTCTCGCTAACTTATTTAACATATTATTTTTATTTTATATAAAAGATATAAACGTTTTTATGAATTTAAAAGCAACTTTTGTATCCAATAGCAAAAAAAAAAAATTAACAGAGAAGTTCTCTGAACTAGCTTTGTACGACTCCGGTTTAAAGAAAAAATATTTCACAATAAGGGTCATCAAGCGAATGTAATCTAGCGTTCATTTAATTTTTTTTAAAAAATTTTGATAGATGTTGAATAGTGATTCGTTTTAACTTTTACAATTATTATATATTTATTTCTTTGACCAATATAATGCAATTTTGCTTAACAACTCTGACCTTGACTTTTATACTGATGTTTGCAGACCGGATGTGCTGTTAGAGAGTTGCGATTGGTCCATACAAAATACAGACCTTCACTACACGTTCTAGCAACTGAAACTGAGCTAAAGGTGTTGGTAAAATGGAAAAGGTTTTGTGTAATTTCCACGGTAAGTTGTAACAAGTCAGTGGTAATTAATTGTATGTTTAAAATGCGTAACTGCACATCGTGTTTAGTTTCAGGAGGTTATATTTGTGTTTTAGCCTTAGAAATACTGCTTGATACATTCATGACAAGGCAATTTAATTAAACAATCAGTTTCTTTGCCTTAACTGCGGCGCATTTCGCGTACAGGGAGAATAATTTAGTTAGTGAAAAAAAAGACCTATTTGTCACCCACAGACGGCGTGTGTATGCTAAAAACCGGCGTAAAGGATGGACCCAATAAAGGCAAGAGCTTCTACGTCTGCGTTGACAAGCAAGGCTGTGATTTCAGTCAGCAAACCAGGTATTCCCATAACATCCAATGACTACTCTACTGCATTCAAAGATCTGAGTCATCTGTTGTCACCCTGCCTTTAGACAAAATAATAAAGTATGGCTTTTGCTGCATTCATCCCAGTAGCCAAGTTTATCACATTTGCCTCTCTCCAACCATCTGAGGTTAAAACTGGTGGTTATTCAGGGGAATGTTAGTTAGTTTTATTGATAAAACATATATGTGTGTATTGCACAAATGTTTCTCTCATTGATCTGCATTATCATGTCTCCAGTATCTCACCTTCTCACTGCCTCCATCATGAAGATTCAATGGTGGAACTCCAGGCTCTCAACTACAGTCAGCAACAGCAGGGCTACAGGTGTGTGTCTCTGTGTGATTTTATGTACAGAACAGAAAGTTATTTCTGCAGCTTATGTGACTGGACGCCAGGTTGGTTGGATTGTACCTCTGAATGTAAGTTCCTTCTCTTTTTCCAGGTTGTTCTACCGATGTGTTATAGGTAAACAAGCAGGCCAGCGGTGGTGTGGAAATGTACCCTGGATGGCAGTAAGTGCTGTCACACACTCTTATTTATATATGTTTAATATCTGGGTCACCAATTGTGTCTGGGACTCATCAGCTCTAGACAATATTTTATTACTTTCAGCATTAAACATTTATTTTCAAATTCTTGTTACCATCAAAGTGTTGCCAGAGAGACAAACATGGATTTTAGTAAGAGTTGTTAAATTCCTATATAAGTCACTGGCTATACAATCACAACATCCCTGATTCATTTTCAGTCAGGTCTTTGGTGCATGTCACCACCCATTGCTGCTTTTTCTTTAAGCTCTCTATGACCACTGTCTACCAAAGGTATAAAATGCCCCCAAGATACTTGAAAATGCATACATAAATACTCCATTTCAGTGTAATAGATATCTGGATGTCATAGCCTACACAAAGAGGTGAAGCACACAAATACAGAAATTCCTCCTCAGCACATCTGCCTGTTTATGCAGAAGGCCAGGAGGTGAACTGCTGTCACATTAACTCTTAGTTACCCCAACTTTTGTACTAGGACAAAAGATGTTACTGTGTTTACTCTGGAGCAAAAAAAAAAAAAACACTGCATCTTTTCAGATTATTGCACAAAAACGTTATCTTACACACAGAAAGGGCTGGTCCAAGGTGCATTCAAACCCAGACCTTCTAGCTGTGAGGCAACAGTGCTAACAAGCACGCCGATTTGCATGTTCTCTCCGTGTTTGCGTTGGTTTTCTCTGGGTATTTTGATTTCTTCCCACAGTCTAAAGACATGCAGTTACTGGGGTTAGTTTAATTGGTGATTCTAAATTGCCCATAGGTGTGAATGGTTGTCTGTCTCTCTGGGTTAGCCCTGCGACAGTCTGGTGACCTGTACAGGGTGTTCTCTGTCTCTTGCCCTGTGACAGCTGGGATAGGCTCCAGCCCCCTCGCGACCCTGAACAGGATAAGTGGAAGAGGATGGATGGATGGACAATTATTATAAAATAAAAAAAATTATTAGAAAAACAATCATAAGTTGCAGCCTTACATTGAATGTAGGCAGTTGGTTGGAATGTATTTTGTTCTTATTCAGAAATGTTTCAAGAGGGATTAGCTGTTATTAAATCCTGCAAATTTCTGCTGTATATTTTTAAAAAAGCATGTTGTGTTCCATGATTGCAGCCAGAAAAAGAAAAGAGAAGCCCTCTGTCTGACTCGCAGCTACAGCACTCCTGTCTTCCACCTGTACGAAACCCCTTTAAGGCACCAAGCCAGACAGAGAAGGACTCTGAGTGGAGAAAGTTGCACCGTGGTAGACATGAGGAGAAAGAAGCAAGCCACAAAGTTGAAGGAAGAGAAAGTTATAAGAAAGAAAATGAGGGGAAACAATGTGCAGGAGTGGAAGAAGAGGAGGAAGGTAAGCTCAGGGCATCAGATACTTACCAAGGTAAAAAACTTCCACCAGGAATGAAGATAAAAAAGAGAGTTTCAAATGAGGAGAGCAACATTCCCAAAGAAAACGGTGTGGAAAAAAGAACAGAAAAGATTTGTGATACTGAAGAGAACCACATGGAGCAGGGAGAAGCAGAAAAGACCATTTCTACCTCCAGCATCAAGACTGTTAATTCTGAGAAAGTGAATCAAACTGCACCAGTTTCTCACAAGAGCTTGCCCCAGCAACCATCTAATGGTGAAACCTCTCTGGTGAAAGAAACCAGTCAAACCCTAAAAAAGAGCAACTCTAAATCTGCATCCAGAGACTCTGGTGACAGCAGGAATCCCATGTCTGACAAACCAACACAGTCTGAGTCCAGTCATCCCAAAAGTCCCCAAGGCAACGATGATGATGATGATGATGATGTAGTGTTGGTGTCAGTGAAAACTGCTCCACAGAAAACTCCTCCTGTTTCCACTGTCCAGAAGACTCTGACCAACTTCCCAGGATTCCAGCCAGCTTCTAAGATCAAAAGTCCGGTGGAAAATCCCAAAAGGCTCCAGAGCCTGCTCACTACTCAGCTCCAACAGAAAAAGGTGAGGGGAAGAGGGGACCACACATGTTATGCATGAGCACTGCACTGCTTTAAAACCTGACATAGAAATATTATTATAATTAACAAAAACAGCAAGATATGCACCTCAAACCATGCCAATATGCTCATATCAGTAGCTCCTAAGCTGCATTTCCCTGAACACTGCAGCGGATCCTGATCCTTGCGGAATATGTGTAGTATTTGTAATTATATCCTAATAAGTGAGCTGCAAGCTCTCAGAATGTGCTTTCCCTTTAAATCTTAAAGTTGGCACTGTTTGCCACACTTGCTTAGAAAGTTTGCAGTAGTTGTAGCTGCTGAGTACAGTTACCTTTTTAAGTTAAGCCAAGCTATGACATGTCATTCAATCATGAGTGAAGTGCCTTCATCTGACTAAAGCCTGACCAGCTGCACATGACAAATGTTTATGTTTTGTGTGCCCGAAAGAAAAAAAAAAAAATTGTCTGATATATTGGATTTTTAAATCACCAGCAATCAGTATGCGCTGATTGCTGTATTTCTGCCTCTGGATTGCACGTTTGTCAGTGAAAAGGTATTTTTGCAGCACTGCCTGCAAGAAGAGTCAGCATTCAGGTTCAGCTGCCGACCAGTTTTTTTGGGGGGGGGGTTCCCAGCATTGTTCCTTCTTTATTGGAGAGTCGACATAGTTCAACAGCCTGCGCAGCCACATATGACGTCAATGCTTTATATCCTAGATGAATATTATTTTAACAAATACATTTAATAAAACTTGTGCGCTGCATTAATATGAGCTGTACTTGGCTAGAAACTCTAACTTCCTTGTTTAGCTCTAGAAGAGCTAAATGTGTGCATCACACTCAAACACTATAAACTGCAAAATGGATCTGGCCCTCTTTAGTGGGACGTGTCACAATGTCAAATAATACAGAGCAAGTCTTTAGTTTGATACGTTGGCCTGCGAGAGGCCTTTTCATATGTGTCTTTCAGTTTTTAACCGTACCTTGACCCTTTTTCTTTTTTGATAAGGCCACGCTGTCTTCTG
The DNA here is from genome assembly GCA_024447675.2 of Pterophyllum scalare. Classification (NCBI taxonomy): domain Eukaryota; kingdom Metazoa; phylum Chordata; class Actinopteri; order Cichliformes; family Cichlidae; genus Pterophyllum; species Pterophyllum scalare. Next base: position 12,880 of record JAMQGT020004768.1, on the reverse strand, counting down.
TGAATATGGAGGCCCTGCCAGATAAAGGAGTGAGGTTGAAGACACAGGTTAAAGAGCTGGAGGAAGCGCTGGAGTCACTGAGCCTCACTGCTGCTTCTCAGCCTGGTAGGAGTCACACTGCACAGGAAGCTCTAGGTCAAGGTCTATTTAACAGCTGGTTTAGCTTTTTAGTTATTCCACTTTGAATCCATGATATATTCCTAGTAAAACCTTGTGGGACATGTTTGTGTCTTTGTAAGTTGCTATGAAATTTAATGTGAAAACAATTTGATATTCATTCTGTACCTGAAAGACACATGTGCAAGTAATAAATGCAGCAAAGCTTTTACATTTGCCTGGATGTCTGTGTCTCCTCTGTAATATGTAAACCCCTTTCAGAGTCTGAGGAAGTATGTAGCAGCAGTGATTCTGGCGTCAGCAGCACCCAGATCAACCCATTCAGCCGGCAGGGTGGGACCATCCTGCTCCCGTCCCCTCCAGCCCCAGGTCCACACCATCATCAGGCCTCTGGCAGCTCTCTGGGGCTCCAGCTGAGTCAGGGATATACCCAGATGTATGGAGGTAGGCTGAATGGGAAAGATGAAAACACTTCTGTAAAACTCTTATTGGAGTGAGTACTGGTGGCTGTTTTTCCTCTCCAATAACTGTTTCTGGTGTTTTGTGTGTGTGTTTCACCAGTTTTATTACTACACACATAATTTTAACCTTAATTCTTAATGTTTCCAGCAAACCCACAGACACAGACATTTTATGGGGGCAGAATGACCAACGATCGTCTGCTGGCGGTGAAAAATGCCACCTGTGAAGCAATCGACCATCTCCACAAATCACTGGAGTCCTGTCCTGATGCTGAGGCTGAGGCCCCTGACCCCAAGGGCATTAAGGTTAAACACTGCTTCACTTACTAGTGTGACTTTCCATTCTCTCAAAAAAAAAAAAAATTTCACAACACCAACTAGATTGACGAGACTTCAAAAATAAAGGGAACTCACTGCAGCATTCAGATATTCTGAGTGACACTTGTGTACTTGTGTTAGTCTAACATAACCACTTTGTGATTGGTTGCTCAGGTGCCTCTGCTGGCCCATCAGAGGAGAGCTTTGGCCTGGTTGCTCTGGAGAGAAACGCAGAATCCTTGTGGAGGAATTCTGGGTCAGTTTGGGTTTTGTTGTTGTTGTTGTTTTTGTTTTTGTTTTTTCTTCCTCCTTTTAGAGTTGGAAATAAGCCATTGGGGTCTATCTATTATATGTACATTGCTATTTTGCATACAGGATATGGTCAGCTCTTGTTCTGTTATCAGGCCAGTCGGTTTGGTACAATAAAAATAGTTCACAATGAAAACTCTTTCTACTGCAACAAACATACACGTGACAAAGCTTCTTCATTGATTTTTCTTGTACATCTCACTTGGATTCTTTTTGAATCAGCGGATGACATGGGACTGGGGAAGACCTTGACCATGATTTCTCTGATGCTGGCCATGAAAAGGAAGGCGAAGGAGTATGATGGAAAGAAGGAAGAGAAGAAGCTGGAGAGCTGGTTATCCAAAACTGGTAACTAGAACCTTTTGTCACTGTTTCAGTGGGTCAGACAAAACACATCTAGATCAACTGAATAATTTGCACAGTACCTCCTTTTAAATTGTTTTCTTGCTGTATATCCAGACTCCAGCTTAGTGGTGTCTAAAGGGACTCTTATCATCTGCCCTGCCTCACTGGTGCACCACTGGAAGAAGGAGATTGACAGACATGTCAGGACAGGCAAGCTGACGGTGTACCTGTACCACGGCCCGAACCGCGAGAGACGTGCCAGAGTGTGAGAACGGTGCACACATTTCCACAAACACATACACAGCATTGTTTGTCTGCTCTGCTTCTGCCTCAGTTTGTAGTGGTACAGTTACATGTTGTTCTATTTGTGGCTGCACAAATTTCCTGTAGTGACAGTTAACTTTATTTACCATTATGCCAACATTTATATATTAAAATGTTGGTGATAGAGGCCATATTAAAGCACCCTAGGAACAAAAGTGCCTTACAGAGTGTGTGTGTGTCCACCAGGCTGGCGGATTACGATGTGGTGGTGACCACCTACAGTCTAGTCTCCAAGGAGATTCCAGCCCAGAAGGAGGAAGCTGATAAACCCACCACAGAAATTAATGATGTGGTAAATATTAAATTTATGATAGAAAGCAATATCTGAAGAGCCTTGCAGCCTTTTTTAGTACCCCAAAAATAGTGTTGTATTGGAAACATCACACTCACTGTAATTAAAAAAACTTACAAACTCACTTCTTTTCATTTTTCTTCAGCCGCCACGCTCAGCTCCTCTCCTGCGAGTGGCCTGGGCCCGCATAATTCTCGATGAAGCCCACAACATCAAAAACCCAAAAGTGCAGACCTCCATGGCGGTCTGTCGGCTGAGGGCCGGAGCCCGTTGGGCTGTCACTGGTACACCCATTCAGAACAACCTGCTGGACATGTACTCGCTGCTCAAGTAAGACAGCAGCACAGTGAATACACGTTTTTAAACATCCTCTGTTTTGTTAGTGTGCTACACGTGTGGTCCTCAGTGGGACATTCTTAAGAAAGTTGTGTTAAGTATAATATATGATTAAATAAAGCATGCAACCAGGACAAAAGCTCTAATGAAGCACAAGATAAATGTCCATATGCTAAATTCATAATCTACTCGGGTAAGGTCACTCACCCACTTTCTCATTTCTCAGTGTTTACTTTTTGGGCTATTTTTAGGTATATTCTCAGCATGACCCTGTATGAAAACATGTTACAGCTATTTTTAATAACCCACTTGTAAACCATGAAGGCCAGAGTGTTTGATCATGCAGGTGAACATCTTAAATAACTGAAACAACATTTGAGTCCTCTTCTCGCCTTGGTTTCCATATTTCAGCTGTGTGCCACGCTTGCTTTATACTTGATAAAAACACCTCCACAGAGGATACGCCTGTGCATCCTTGATCATAGCTCCTTTGGAAAGCCTCCTTCATCCTCTGTCCTCCGGATACATTCTTCAGCCTGGAGCATCGTGCCTAATATCTGTGTCACAAGCAGAATGATGGAAGACAGGAGATGAGGATTAGAGAAATGAGAAAACTGCCTCATTAATAATTTATGTATTTCATGAATGAGATCCTGTTCATTAACTGTGTGCCTCTGTCTTTCAGGTTTCTGCGTTGTTCACCGTTTGATGAGTACAAACTGTGGAAAGATCAGGTGGACAACGGCTCCAAGAGAGGCAGAGAGCGACTCAACATCCTGACCAGGACTCTGCTGCTCCGACGAACCAAAGACCAGCTGGACTCCACAGGAAAACCACTGGTAGAGACACACACACACACAGACACCATGAACCTGTAGTAGTAGTAGTAGTAACAGTAGCACATCAGGGAGCACACACTCACTATAGAGTTTTCCTTAAATGGTGGCAAAGTATCTGTTAGCTTCTGGATTGTATGTTTAATTACAAAACATAATCAGACACTAAAATCAGGTTTCGTTTCAGGTTTCTCTTCCTGATCGGACTTGCAAAGTGCATCGACTCAAACTTTGTGAGGATGAGCAGGCTGTGTATGATGTGGTCTTTGCCCAGTCCAGGTAAAAAAAAAAAAAAAGTTTAGGAAACACATGAACATTTGTCAAAAGCAGTGGTAGTATTACTGTCCTCCCTTAGTGGTTTCTTCAACATTTTAAATACAGCACAGCAAGTTGTTCTGTTTGTATGCTGTTCTTGTTCAGTATTGTATTTGCTGCAATTTATTTATTTTTTTGACATCTTCATATTTTTACCTGTTGAAACTAGGAATTAGGAACTAAATCACCAAATGTTATATGTGTCTTTGGCTTTTGGCTGTCTACTTCTGGATAAAATAAATTTGGCATCGCATAAAGAGTGATGGAAACTGTTAATGTTTGCTTTTCCTGTACTCTAGATCTACTCTGCAGAGCTACCTAATGAGGCACAAAGGAAATGATTTGAAGAGGGAAAGCACGTCCAGTTCTAATCCCTTTGAGAAAGGTGAGGCATAGCATCACATGAATACTGCCCAAGTCTATACAACACAACTCACCAGTAAGTCCATTTAAACAGAGCAAAGGTTGTTTTGCAGTCACAGTTGCATATTATACGACTCAGACAAGGCTTTTCTTTTTGTATAAAGTGGATTGTTTTTAAGTTTTGTTTTTAGAGGTACATAATTCAATTTATTTTTTGAAAATACTAATTAAACTGGGAATTTTGATGACATTTTGCCCTTTAAGTCTACTTTAGCAATCAGTGTCTGCTGTTAACAGTAATAGTGATTAAAAATTGTGTGCACACTTGCACTTTCTTCAGTGGCCCAGGAGTTTGGCATGTCCCAGGCTGATCCTGCTCTGTCGAGCTCTCAGCAGCCTCAGCAGGCGTCCAGCACCGTCCACATCCTGTCTTTGTTGCTGCGCCTCCGACAGTGCTGCTGTCACCTCTCGCTTCTTAAGAAGGTATATACACCCACCTGCACTGACAAGCCTTACCAGCTTTGTCCTTAATGGGAAAAAAACATGCGCGTGCACACACAATAATACAAACTGAAGATTGCGCCCAAGCATCTCCATCCTTTTATGTCTCCTCTGCTCAGACACTGGACTCATTGGAGCTGCAGGGTGATGGGATCGTCTTGTCTTTGGAGGAGCAGCTCAGTGCTCTCTCGCTCTCCTCCAGCCCCTCGCCATCTGGCCCTGACCCCAAAGATACTGTGGCCCTAAATGGCACCCGCTTCGCCTCACAGCTGTTTGAGGACACCAGTGAAAGCACCAAGGTGGGCAAAACATCAGCACACTAACATCACAGTTACTGGCAGAATGTGAAAATGTGTCCTGCTGTTTGATACAGGGTGCAGTAAGATGAATAGGCACTGGTTGTTTTTGTGCATTAAAAAGTCACAGTAAAGTCAAAAAATGAGCGACTCATATGGCAGGACAAGTGGTTGTGTTCTTTGGTGGTTTCCATAGGTGTTGGCACAGATCACTAGGTGTTTAAAGGGATTGTCTGCCCTCAGGTGGAGCCTCTCTCTGCCCTCTACACAGTTATAAAATCACAGGAGGATCTTTGGCACACAGGTTCAGCTCTGAATCTTGATTAAACATGATTGTTTCTATGCTCAATGTTTTATACCTCATAGGTTATTGTTTCTATTTATTAGAGGCCAGGGAAAATGCACAATATGAGTGATGAGAAAACTTTGTTTCTCTATGATGAAGAGGACATGGTGTGATCCAGTTCAAAGTCTGTGTTTATTATTCTAAAAAAATGAATCTTCCTTTTAGATCTCTGCTATCATCTCTGAGCTAAAGGCGATCAGACAGAAGAGTAACGATCACAAGAGGTAAAACATTACACGTTACAATAACACCACACTCTGTTTTTCATCCACTTATGTTCAGAACTCTGAGCTCATATCTTTTGGGCTTTTTAACAATTAACAAACCAATTTTTGTGTTACATTTTTATGTGTGGTCTACATGGTGTGTCCTGCCTGGTATTGTCCAGTGTGATCGTGTCCCAGTGGACCAGCATGCTCCATATTGTAGCAGTTCATCTGCAGCGGATGGGGTTAAGGTACGGTGTCATTGATGGGACCGTCAACCCTAAACGGCGCATGGACCTAGTGGAAGAATTCAACACTAACCCAAAAGGGCCACAGGTAAATGTCTCAGTTCTTAAAATAGTGTTTACTGAGATTACAGAGCCATGCAGGGCTGTTTTATTACAGACCTCTATAAAACTCCAAGGAAAATCCACATGGCGGTGGTGTTTTTTGTTTGTCTTTTTAATCTGAGAGCAGCAGGCCTCTATTTAAAATAATTCAATCATCGTAAATATCAGAATGAAATTGGTATCGCTTCCTGCTGCTCAGTCTCATCAGATCGAGAAGTACATAACATTGGTTTCCAGGAAAATTATGGCTTAGGTAAAATCTTCCAGATAATTACAGTTAAGAGCTTACTTTAAAGGTTAGATAAAATACAGAAACCCAAAGTACTCCAATTTAATAGTCTTAATTATTAACAAGTATAAGACCAACAGTAATAATATATTAGAATAGCCAATCAGTGAAGAAACAACCAACTAATAAATTGTAATCTAAGTGGGAGAAAGAGTTTCCCACTTTCAGATGATGATGCAGAATATGTGCCTGGTGTAGTTGACCTCTACCAACTCGGGTGCATGGAGAAGATTCTGCTGGCAAAACCTGTGATGTAAATCAGTCATATGCTTAAAGTGCCTTTTCTGTTTTCTTTTCTTTTTTTGTTCCATACCAGCACTTAAAATCAATTAAATTAAATTTTATTTATAAAGCGCCAAATCACAACAGCAGTTGCCTCAAGGTGCTTTATACTGTAAGATAAAGACCCTACAATCAAAAAGAACCCCTATGATTAAAGACTTGGCGACAGTGGGAAGGAAAAACTCCCTTTTAACAGGAAGAAACCTCCGGCAGAACCAGGCTAAGGAAGGGGCAGTCATCTGCTACAACCGGTTGGGGGTGAGGGGAGAGAGACGGGACAAAAGACAGGCTTTAATACATCTATGATTGTACCAAGTGTGGTCTGCAGCTGAGTACTAAGTGTGAAGGCAAACTGATAAAAAATGAATCTAAGCCAACTGCTTTGTGACACAACTTCAAATGTATAATGCTACCTAATTTTTCTGGTTTCTGCTAAAGGTGATGCTGGTTTCTCTTTGTGCCGGAGGGGTTGGACTCAATCTGATCGGTGGGAATCACCTGTTTCTCATTGACATGCACTGGTGAGAGCGTCCTTCAAAGAGCCAAAAGAGCATCATTTCTGCTGTTTGCCTCCCTCTGGTTTACTGTAGCCAGCTGCATTTGAAGTACATCTTATGTGGAGATTAAAAACAAATTTTGCAGTTTTGCAGAAACTAAGGTTAATCCAAACTTAAGGAAATATTTTGATATGGTAGAAGAAAGTCTAGTTTGAACTCTAACCCTTTGACAGGAACCCAGCTTTGGAGGATCAGGCCTGTGACCGAATCTATAGAGTGGGACAACATAAAGATGTCACCATCCACAGGTGACGCATCAGCTGCTGAGTGAATCTGCACAAAATTTCCTGTTTGTGTTTTTATTTTTTATTTTTATTACTGAAAGCAGGTGTGGTAATTAGTAATTATAATGAGGATGTGAAAACTAAGTTTCTTTGTGTGCATGCCAACAGGTTTGTGTGTGAAAACACAGTAGAGGAGAAGATTTCCACACTGCAGGCGAAGAAGAAGGAGCTGGCACAGAATGTGCTGTCAGGAACAGAAAACACAATCTCTAAACTCTCGCTGGCTGATCTTAAAATCATTTTTGGAGTTTGAATAAAGAGCTGCTCCAGCTCACCTACAGCTATTGACGCATACGTTTGTGTGTGAATGTATTAGGATACAACTTTAGAATATCTTGAAAATTAAAAATGAATAAAACTAAGGTAATATATTGTTACAAGGCTAAGAACTTTCCTCCAAGCACTTGAAGCCATTGCAGCAATGTTACACTAAATAGCAGATTTGAGACTTCTGTAAAATATGAGGAATTTTTTCCCTTTTGACTGCTTCAACTGCAGATATTAAAATGCCACAGCTAACACACAGTTGGACAGTATTTAAACATCTTTCAAGATTTTCTTACTGTATTTTGTTAAATTACATAATATCATCTTTCTATATATGTGTTTCTTTTTTCTGCCACCTGATGGAGTTTATTTTCTTTAAAGATTTTTTTATTAGTATTGCTGTATTTGTGTTATGTTTAAATAAACTCAGGTGATGGAAGTTATTGGACATGACTGCTGGCTTTAGGTAGTAAATTGAAATGATTAAACAGTGTTAGAAAATGAAGTCAGAGTGGCTTTGCTCAGTCTAAAGACATGTTGTTAATATTATTAAGGAATTTCAGTATTGCAGCTGTAATTATTTAAAATACTCAAGAATGAAAGTATAAATGGATCCGTTGGTGTTAGTTTTGTGTTTAGATTTAACTGAGTAAGTGTGTTCTACATTTCAAAAAGTAAGATTAGTTAGCAGGCCAGGCCTCCATGTTTCCAATGCGTCCAAATCAAGCGGTGAGTCTTGATGCCTTTTGGAACCCTCGGAGTTTTTGTAGTCATCGAGTGAAATGACAGAAGAATTGACAGAAAATGTGTGTGTGTGTGTGTATATATATATATATATATATATATATATAAAATATATATATATATATATATATATATACATACATATATATATATACATACATATATATAGAGTCCAAACTTCAACAAAAATAAACTAATTATCAATACGATTTAGGGGTGGTATTTGAACGCCTCCCGTGAGTGTGGGCTGTAGCGGGTCTGTACCCATCACAGCCCTCCGAGCTGCAGAGTGAGTGCGGTCACCGGCGTACGGCGGCGTCCTACCTCTGTCAACACGGCGGCCTTTTCGAGCGTAAAACCCAAAATAGGCAAATTTTAGGAAAACAAACACTACCACGCAGCCATGGCGGCTGAAACTGACAAGGTAGAGCCCGCGGACAGCGAGCAGGACGAGGAAGAAGACGTGTACGAGGTGGAAAAGATCATTGACATGCGAGTGGAAGAGGTAAAGATAGCTAAGTGCTACGTAGCCGTCTCGCTAGCTTTGCGAACATGGCTGGCATTTCTCTCAGTCCACTTTGCCGAGGCATAGCCCACCTACAACGGCGGACAGACCCTTTATGTTCACAAAACGCTCTTCTGCAATGCAGTCGGATGCACGGAATTGCTCGTGTGTTACTTTATTGCGTGCGTTTTGTGTTTTTCGTCGCGGCTCGCTGCTCGTCCATACATAGCATCTTTTCCAAGCACAACTTCTCCCATGATGTCCGCTCGGCTCTCCCCTGCTGAGGCCAAGGACGGTCGCGTTGCAAGCTTGCAAATGTTTTCGTCGTATTTGCCTGGCTGCATCGACTAAGTCCCTGAATAAGTCCCTGAATAATGCGAGTCTCATAGCGTATGAAGAGATTTGCTGGTGGTTAACACTGTGCGTAAACGTAATGGATCCATGTGAATTTACTAACGCCAGCTAATAATGGGTTAGCCCCGTGGCCGCCGTATTTACAACTGCAGAAAGTGGCGGACAAAAATGATTGAGACCTGTACATAAACTCATTAGCTAATATTCAACTACAATTGATACCTTTCTGGCTTTTTACCTTTCATCAAGTCAGGTATTTGTAAGATTGTGGCAAAGTACTTAGAATTTCAGTGGCATTACGTTTCTTTTGTACCATATTTGTCTTGTGAAATACCCCCAGCGGGAATACATTGTAACAAGCAGTTTTTATATTCAATTTATTTGTTTGCTGTAAATTATTTAGGACTCGCAGATATGAATTACAGTATAGTGTCGCAGTGATGACTGAGTTGTAAACTGAAATAAATGCACTTTGTTTTGGCAGTGATCTCTCCTGTTATTCCCCTGATGTAGTTTTCAGGTGTGCATTGTTACAAGGGACACAATATTAGTTAGCCATTCACTGTTTAGTGAGTGGAAGTGTGTTGGAGGGTGGTGTTTTTTTTGTTTGTTTTGTTTTTGTCATCGTTTTCATTTCAGTCATCAGTTAAGTTTATTCTGCCTTTTTTTTTTTTCCAAGAGTTAGGATCACTGAATTAGTTGGAGTTTAAAGGATTGCAAAGAATTGAAGCTAATGGTTGCAACACAATGTTGGGAAATGGTTTCTGTTTAGTGAATTTGCATAAAAAGAGTTGTATTGAAATTTGGTTGAGTAACACCAAAGTAAAGGAGAAGTCACAATTCATAGTAAAAGGGTGATACAGTACAGGGTCATTACTGACCAGTTGAGCTCTTTAATCAAATGATGTGGGATGCAAGATGAAGGTCACATTGTGAGGGAATGCTGTCTGTACTAGCCTTTACACTTGTTGCTGTTGGTCTTGCATTGTAAACTCTGGAGTCTCTCTGTTGGGTACTGCCTGTGTAGTAAACAGATACAGGTAGGTAGTAAAGCTGTGGTCGGTCTGAACTGTTTTGTGTGCCCAGTGGAAACCTTTAGGTGTCTGATGCTTTAACTTGATATGTGTACAATCTGATGTAACACTGTCAACATCCCCCAGGGAGAGATTGCCTGAAAATGTTCACACCTTATTCTGCTTTTTAGAGGATAGTGCATCTCTCTTGCTCACTCCCAGTGACTCCCAATCCACAAAGGCCAACTGTGAAACTGACATGTTAAAAATGCAGAAAATGATATCCTGGGTTAAAATACATAGGCTACTATTTTTACAACCACTCTGGTCTATGTTATTAAATATCCATCTCTCCAGTTACTGTTTTTGCCTTGCACTTTTTTCGTGCACTTTCTTCCAGCAGTTTCTCACTGCAGGTTTTAAGTGTTTTGCTTTTTCTCCTCAGTGAACTCTTATTTTAAATTTTAATATTACATGTTGTGAATACAGACATCCAGCTTCAGAATACTGTAATTAATCTAACCTGTCAGAAATGCTTGCTTGTTTCTCAGCTATCATTTGGAAATTTTTTGTTTCTATAGAGTCTATTGGCTCGTGATCTCAGCCACTGTGTCAGGTCAGTGGAGGGGGTAATGCTAACCACTACATCTTCCCTCTCTTGTTCTCAGGGTGAAGTGCTCTACAGAGTTCGCTGGAAGAACTACTGCTCTGACGATGACACGTGGGAGCCAGAGGCCCATTTAGAAGACTGTCGCGAAGTCCTCTTGGCTTTTAAGAAGTCGCTGGCTGAAGCTAAGGCCAAGAAAGAGGCAGAAACCAAGAAGAGTGTGGTAAGTTTGGCTTGCAAATTGCTGCTGTAAACAGCAATATGATATAAAATATCATAATGATGATGATCGAAAACTATTATGTTACAAAACAGGATAAAATGGTTGGCTTTCCTGATTCTGAGTAATTGTCTTTTTTTTTAAATACCCCTGCCCCTTGTGCGACAGCCAGAAGTAAACAGTGTCTCTTTTGTGTATACGTTGTGTAGTAGGAATGAATAACCATAACTTAGCTACTGTAATATGAGTAATCTGGTCCATAGTCATTGATGTTTTCTTCCCTGGATTATGAAACTGATACACAACAGAAGAACTTAAAACCAATTTTGTATGTTGTTATTATTGATGTTGTTTTGCCATCAGTCTGGACAGCGTTTAATAAATAGGCAAAATATCTTTGGCATCAGCACTGATGTTTAATTGCTTATGAAAAACCATCAGAGAATTGACCATCAGCCTTTAGTCATAAGGTCAAAAAATAATTTCTATCACCAAAATGTGACATTGCCCTTCCCATTCTCTCATTAGAAACCACTGCCTCCAAAGAGCGACGTGTTTGATGCTGACTCGGAAAGTGACAGCGACAAAGACCGACCAGCTGAGGCACCCGTCAAGAAGAAGAAAAAGAAGAAAATCAGGGAAGAAGAAGAGGAGGAAGAAGAATCACATCTTAAGGAGAAAAAGAAGAAGAAGAAGGACAAGCGAAGAGAAGAATTCAGGCCCCTGCCGGCACCAGAAACCGATGACGAAGAGGACAGAGTCCCAACCCCACCCTCTCCTCCCAAGGAGAGAAAGACTGAATCAAAAAAACGTGTGGTTGACTCTGAAGAGGAAGATGATGAGCCTGTTCCCTCTAAGAAACACAAGAAGGAAAAGGGAAAAGATGGAGGGAAGCATAAAAAAGAAAAGGGCGATGAGGGGAAGAAAAAGAAAGGGAAGAAAGAGAGGAAGATTGAAACATCTGAAGATGAGGCCACTGCTCCACTGGAGGATGACCTGAGCGAAGGCCCGTCAGAGTCCCAAATGGACGATTCTGCATCAACTGAGACTGTAACAAAATCAGTGGAGAAAGCAGGTTTGGATGACAAGTCCAAACAAAAAAAGGGGAAGTGGGAAGTAAAGCTGCAGGGCATAAAGGATCTTATCCATGACAAAAAGAACAAAAAGACAGATTCTACTCAGAAAGAAAGCACCCTCCAAAAACTGAAGAGCCATGCCTCTAAAGCAAAAGAGGATACTGCCCTACAATCAGACTCCAGTGACAGCTCCACCCTACATAAGAAAGCAAAGAGCAAGGGGCAGGAGAGCACGTCGGCACCACCCAAAGTCCCATCCACATCCTCATCCTCCTCCTCATCCTCCATCACAGCTGCTAGCATCAGCAAGAGTAAGGAGGAGGAGGTGAGTAAGGAGGAGGTGTTGGGACAGAAGGACACCACAGGCTCAACTAACCTTTTTGAAAAGTTCCTGTTAAACTGTGAGGCCAAGGATCGCGCCCCCCGCAGGAATCAACCCACCGCGGAAAGAGCAGCAGCAAAACCACAAAGGTCTATACTTTGTTTCCATTTCAAGATTTTTATCCAGTATTTTTGTAAATTAAACAAACGCATTATATGATCTTTTGGATGTCATGGTCAGATTTTAGCTCGCATTATTTGCTATTTTAAACAGCATCTGCTGCTCAGTGGTTTTCCTGAAACACTACAACATGTTAACATTTTCTTTTTGTCCCAACTTTAGTTAATAGGAAAGATTGAGAAGATTCCCAAGACAACCAAAGAGTCTCCAGCTCAGAAACAAGAGACTGAGAAGACAGAGCGGACCAAGCAGTCAGATGGTATGCATGAAACTTGAATTAAACTCAAATTAACACTGTGTAACTTGAATCATACTTATGCACAGTTGCACAAACCTCAACTTAATATCAAGTCCAAACAGAAGAAAGGGAAGTGGGAAGTAAAGCTGTAGGGCATTTTCATGACTGAAAAAAATAGTCAGCAAGACCAAAACTGAACCAGTAAGTTTACATAACCACACCACCAC
>JAMQGT020004767.1:0-13537 GCA_024447675.2 Pterophyllum scalare | reverse complement strand
CGGTGACTCACTGAGAGCTAGAAGTCCCAAGTCATCATTGGCGCATACAGACAGACAGACTGCGAGCAATTTGTGAATCAGCTATTGCCTAGTTATCTACTCTCTAAAGACCAAAGGCTCGGGGTGAGAGGAGACAAAGGACTCCAGAATAAACATGTTTGTCTGCAGACTGGCTAGTGGGTTGGGACATCATGCTGTCTGCTGTGGCTGCATTATATAAATTATTGTTTAACTATTTGAACACTTGACCTCATTTTAGCATGAGATAAGGGTAGAGCAAAGCTGCATAATTACATACTAAAAATGCTATAAAATATGCTACACGCAATGGGACCAACAATTACATAAATTAGTGTTTGTGACGTGTTTCTTGTAACTTCCATAGCTTCCAAAATCATTTAAACTGTTTGTGGTATAGCATTAGCATTAATTAGGAATGCACACAGGATGAACTGTTGTACAAGGCAGTGCCTTAACTTTCCCTATTTATTTACTTTTATGAAAGAACCTGAAACCATAACAAAATAAAACCGCTCCTTGCTTTGCTCATGCTCAACCGCTTCACTCAGATTCATGAAATTGGATGATCTTTGCATCTTCCTTGATTTTGCTGACAGGAAAACAATGCAGCTTACAGGATTATAATGGAAATGTGTAACATCACATTGATGGCAGGCTGGAATAATGCATGAAAATTAATGGCTTGCATGTTAATTGCTTCCCTTAGAAGTAGATGACAATTAAAAGTTAACTGTACTATTACAAACTCAACCGCTGCCAGAGAAAGCAACCCCGCCAGAGCTGCTGCCATTAAACTGTGGAGTGCCGTCTTGTTAAATGAAGCAATGACTTTTTTGCTCATTACAATAGTTTTCCTTCAAATCCCACAAGTAATAATAATGCGCTTTTCAAGTCACCCAAAGACACACCTCAATCACATTTGGGATGGTGGTGGTAAGCTACTAATGTAGCCACAGCTGACAATTCATGCCCCTCTAACCACCCCTCTAACCACCACCAACCAAGATGCAACCAATGATATGATTAAGACACAGCAGCAAACACTCAGATGGGGACTCGAACCAGCGACCTTCCAGTTGCGAGGTGAGCACCTACCCACTGCGCCACTGACACCCACAAGTACAGCCTCTCACTCATGTGAGAAGATCCTTCTCAATCATATTCCATGAAGATAAAGATAAGAAACAGAAAAAAAATCTCTCATAACAAATATTGTCTTTCAAGATTTTCATTTTCATTTTGGTGAAAGTGTCTGAGAAAACTTTTCCCAACCTTCTTTGTGGGAAACTTTTTCCCACTGCTTTTCCCACTGGGTCAAAATACCACAGGCTTTCCAGCCACGCCATCTCTCCCACCAAAGAAGCTGTAACAGCAGGAACAGTTTATAGATCCCAGAGTCACTACCTGAATAAGATGAAGTATTTCATGGTTTAAGAAAAAATAATCCCCCTTTTTTCTTTTCACTACAGTGTCATCAACATTTTCTTACATGAAGGAGAATCAATAAATCAATGTTCTTCTGTCACAGTAGAGGGAGGGACATTTTCTGGGAAGCTCATTAGTGTCAAAAGATGCACCACTTAGCTCTTGTTGCTAAAGCTCTCCTGTTATTTATCTCGTTATCAGCTGGGATCATGAGTTCAATCACCCTCCACCGTTCTGGAGAGATGTAATAAACAAAGCGGATGGATGGATGTTGTCATATCATTCAAAATATGACCATGTTTACTGTGTCTTCTTGCTTCTAGTTTCTGCTTGCAAATCTCACACTTGTGCACTTTCTTTTTTTTTTTTTTTTTTTAAATGGAGCAAAAGTAACAGCCTCTTGTGTTGCCAAGTTCCAAAAGCTCAGTTTAAAAGCTGAGTTGACGAAGAACAAATGTTAAAGGGCAGTGCAAAGGTCAGGTAGATGGTGGATTCCAAGAGGCTCACCGTTGCCAGAAAGTGGAATATGTGTTTGTGGAGTCGCACTCACCGACTCTTTAGGGAGTCAAGATCAAACGGGAGATTCAAATGTGACTGAACAGCTCACATAAGTCAGCTGTTACAGTACTGTGGATATTCTGTGGTTTATATTTTCACACACCCATTCTTCACTCACTGCAGATGCCAGCAGCTCTCTCGTAGGTGTGGGATGAATTTGTGAAATTCCTGTGGGGAACTGCATAATGACACAAACCCCGTGCACCCACAGTGACACACCTGCTCCCCGGGTAGCAAGCAGTTTGTTAGACAAGTTCTGAGAAAGAAAAATGAAATCAGAACATGCAAATATAATTCATGTAGTACATTATTTATTAACAAAGTTACACAATCTCCATTCTCTACCTTTGCCTAGGTCTCTACAGAAAAACAAAACATACATTCAGACATCAAGAAGTTTTAAAAAATAAATTTAGTAAAACATTTATTCATATCTGTGAACACATGTACAGTAAAAATCCCACACAATATCAAACATCTATATGAAAATGATCTATTCAAAAAAAGTTTTAGTGCAAAGGATTTTGCAATATAAAAATACTGTCTCGTAATCTCTCTTTCCGATATAAAAAAACAGAAGACTTGGGATCTGTGTGAGGTGTAAAGGTTAGAGGTGTGTGTCGGCGATGGGAATTCGCCTCAGTTCAACTATCTGGGAGTTGGTCACACTCCCCCCGTCATGGCTTCCTGGGATGGACTCGTTATCACTGACATTAAGGCCAGTCCCTAAAACAGAAACAAACGGTTACAAAACACTTTAATCCAAAACATGATTTTTTTTTTGCACTCACTTCTACACTATATTGATCTGTATTTTTCTCCTTATAGTGCTCAGTAAGTTGGATCACCTAATGTCCACAGCTTAATTGGCCCAATATGCCCTTTTAGTTCAGATGATCTATTATGAAATCAACCCTGCATGTCATGAACTCTGGGATATCAGGCATCATCTGCCTCTGATTAGTCATGGTAATGAGATGTGAATGTAACAGACTGATAAAATAAAGTGACTCATTGCATGTTAATGGGTAAGCCACATAAAGCATCTGATAGTAAAACATAATACACAATGTGTTAATGATAAACACATGCTCAAATACCACATTTTATTTGAATTTTCATGCAAACCTGGAATTACACTTGGGCTGCGTTAGATTTTATCAAAATAAAACACGTCGTCAGACTCATTTTTTCAGCTACTGAATGTTTTCAGTTTGGCATACTTGAGGAGAACGGCACAATGATGATTAACACTGGTGAATCTACACTGGGACATCTAGCAACGACTGCAAAGTATGACCCTTCAAACGGCCTTCTGACGCCATGATAATGATCAGCTCCAAGTTGTACAAGACAGCATAGAGCACAGGTGCTGAGATAAGAGTGTGCTAATGGTCCACGATCAAATGAAGTGTGAAGATCCAGAATACTGCAATCTTACTGACCCCTGTCAGCTGATGCCCTATTATGTAATTATAATAAGAAAATGATCTTTACTGCTGACCGAGTGGTTGAGATTAGCCGAGGTTATAAGTTCAGCGTGGTGGGTACAGACAAAGAGAAGGTCGGGGAAAGTATGAAATGAAAGAGAGTCATTTGTGACTGCTGGAGCAAAAATTATGTTTTGATGACAGAATAGAGATGTAAATAGATGACACCAGTGCAGCATCAAATTTCAGATTTGCATTCCATTTTCCACGCAGCAAAGTACAGAGTACTGGCATTTTTATTTTCTTGAGGCCAAGTCAGAAATCTAGATAGAGCCAAATGCTTTGACTTAATTAAACCTTGCAAACTGGCTTTTCTACCACACTGAGTAATATGAATGATTAATTCATAGTGCTGAGTTTGCTGAGGGGACCAATAAATTCCTTGGCATGTCTGTTGCATCCCGGATGTTGTTCAAACATCACACCAGATTGGGAAGGCGGGGACTCATCAAGAAACACAATCGCGTGCGCCCACACACACACACACACACACACACACACACACACACACACACACACACACACACACACACACACACACAGGCTCTGCTTCACCTTGTTGCCACACAAACAATAAGAGGATAAGAGCCTACCTCTGTCCAAGTTTTTTACTTGGTGTGAATCGATTCTCTGAGCTGAATTTATTTATTAATCCACCTGCTTTTAATTTGACGATCTCCTTGATTGCAGGTTTTGCTTTTATGGGATTTCTCCAGTACAGTAAAGTCTGGTGTGGTTTTCAAGATTGAAAGTCTGGCACTGTATAAGCCAAATAGAACAACCTTTCTTGCAAAGTCAGATAAAACCACAGGACTGTAGCTTGCAATGCACTCAAAAGCCTGGCTTGCTCAAGAACTGTTAATGATTACTGTACCTTATTTGAAAGCCATTTCTCTTTCCTTGAACCCCAAGAGATTACCTGAGAAATTCAGTGTGACCTGTCACAGTTCCATTAACATTTTGTTCTTATCAGGTTGGTCTATCAGCACTATGTATTTCTTATCCCTCCCAGAGTAATCACCATTTGGAGGAACAGGCACTTTTTCTTTCCATGACGTGAGACTAAAGGTGAGTGGGATATATTTGTTGGTGAAATGGTTAGCTGCTCATCAGAGTCCTCATTATAGGTTGGGGGTAACGGGGACTGATGATGAGCTGAAGCTGCAGTCGGGACAGTCTTATAGGTTTCCCCCTGCGCCAGAAGATTGTGAATTACGTAGCATTATTATCGTGTTTCTGCTGCATGACTCAGTTCCAGCACGGCATATTTATTTTGCAATGTAAGACTCAAACACTACAACAGCAAACTTTTTAACATTTACATTTAGTTTGCTGACAAATAGGCATCCCATCTTGCAATGCATGTGATGTTTTCCATATTACTGACAACACTAGCAGCTGACTACATGAGGTAGAGATACTGAATGATTTCTCAACTTAGACTTGCTAAAGCATCTAATTCAGTATTTTTTATATAAAAAGAAATATTTGTATTTAAGGTATGACTATCAGACTGTCTGCAGTGGACAGCCTTCACTTCATCACTGCCTATTTTTCAGGTGTGTGTGAAAATGTCTCATTCAGACACTGTGAAGCAAAGAGTCAGTGATTTGAGTGTCTGTGTTTACATGAGTTGGTGTCTATCTGTGAGCATGCTGGGCCCTTGGTTCATTAAACATGGATGGTAACAGAGGAAGGATGGCAGCTGAGAGACTTAAGGTCAACAAATGAATGACTATGCAGAAGTGATACTGATAGATTAATAGATGCATTAGGTACTGTTAGATGTTGTATGCGTGTACAGGGTATAATAATCAAACCCAATTAATTTCATTAATAACCAGCATTCTACCGAGATTAGTGCAATTTGCAGGTTTTATGCACTCTCTGAACACAGTGTGGCAGTTCAGATAAACAGGAGGTGGCTGAAGAAGTGTCAATGTGCTTACGGGCATATTGACTCTTATAACATGAGGGTGAACTCTTCTGTTAGAAGTTGCTAGGGACTGTGTGTTGTCCTGAAAACTGAGACTCGGGTGGAGTGCAGGATTTCCCCTCTCTCATTCCAAACAAAAAATGCTCCTAGTGGCAACTGTCGCACACATATCAGGGGCAGAATAAGGCTTGCTTTTCTGTGTTAAATTTGGCATAATTAACAATGAATTGCCTGCCACAAAAAGCCTTGTATATTTCATTATTTGATGGAGCAGGTGAGTTGCACTCATCGGTACAGATTGATTCAGACTGATTACGTGTTAGCAATCATTCTTCACTCACCAGGCACAGTTTTTACTTGGTCACACTGCGGTTGCTGTCCTGCTTTTACTGTTGTGTGACTGGGGCCAAAGCCACAGCTGGTGAAACTGGATTCATTTCTGAAGCATACTGTGTTTTTCCTATAATGTCAAAATATTTACTGTAGCCAACACAATGTATTGTATTGCAGTGACCTTTTGCACAGCCAAGTTGCTATGTTTTATTGAAAGGCACTCCACAAAAATGTTCACAGGATTTTTCACAGTGAGTTCAAGTAAAGTTTAGGTTTCTGATTAACCCGGCACGTTGAAGGTGAGGTTGTTAGGATGTGAGGCATTTTACGGGAAGTACAATCCTGAAAACAACTGATATCCAAGGGAATATTCAATATCAAATTGTGTTTCTGCAATTTGCTTACTGTGTAATCTGTTGGCTCACTGGGATCTGTTTATTTAGTATATGTAGTTTAATTCTCACCTGTTTTTAAGGCAAATATAAGGTCGTCAAACTCCTGTGAATCCTCATCTGTAGGGACCAGGTTGGTGTTGATGAAACCTCCCTCAGTGGCATACGTCCCCATTACCGGACTGGGCTTAAACACACTGCTGGGCTGAATACTGGGCCGCAGTGACGTTCGCTCCCAGTCTGCTGACACCTGATACATAAACATGTATATGGTAAATGGACTGGTTTTTATTTAGTGCTTTTCTACTCTACTTGCATACTCAAAGTACTGTGCACAGCATGTCTCATTCATCCATTCACACACATTCATACAGGCACTTTTTGCTTTCTATCTAACATTCACACACACACTCACACTTTGATGAATGCATCTGTGGGTTCAGTATCTTGCCCAAGGATACTTTGGCATGCAGACTGGAGCAACCAGAGATTGAACTACCAACCTTCCGATTAGTAAATGACCTGCTCTACTTCCTGAGCCACAGCCACCTAATATAATCAGAAAAGTTCATTTTTGAACCAACACATCTCAAAAAAGGTGGGACAGGGCCATGTTTAGCACTGTGTAGCATCCCCTGTTCTTTTAACAACAGTCTGTGAACATCTGGGAACCGAGGAGAGCAGCTGCTGGACTTTTGGAAAGGAATGTTGTCCCATTCCTGTCTGAATCTAGATGTTTCACATTCCTGAAATTTTTTTGCTGTTTTTTTAATTTCATGATACACCAAATGTTTACAGTTGGTGAAAGGTCTAGATTGCAGGGAGGCCAGTTCACCACACAGACTGTTGTACTACAAAGAACTGCTGTTGTAATAGATCCAGTACGCAGGTTAGCATCGTCTTGCTGAAATATGCAAGGCTTTCCCTGAAAAAGGCATCATCTGAATGGAAGCATATGTTGCTCTAAAACCTGCATGTGAGATCTGCAAATCATTGCACTTTTATTTATTTACATTTTACATAGCATCACAGCATTTTCGGAATTGGGGTTGTACATTTATTACAGTTAGTCAGTTGACCCACAGGGTAAGAGTGGTGAGGTCAGTGTGTTTAGACATTCGTACTAAATCACACCAACAGCTAGACAAATCGCAGCTTTGTATGTCTGTGTGTGTGTGTGTGTGTGTGTGTGTGTGTGTGTGTGTGTGTATGTATATATATATATATATATATATATATATATATATATATATATATATATATATATATATATATATATATACATGGAGAGAGGAGAGAGAGAGAGAGAGAGAGAGCGAGAGAGAGAGATTTGTTGTCTGCATCAGCACATCAAATCTCATTAGTTATTGAAAAGAAAAAAATGCTAAAAAGAAGAAGACATTCCACCTATATGTATTGCTTCTATTGTGACCTCAAGAACCATATTATTCCATTATCTCATGGTGTTTTCCACTGTATTCATTTATTATGAATGCCTCATCTATCCATGAATGTGTGTAAATCTGTGTGCGTGTGTTGTACAAGCTTCTAAGGTTTGCTGTGACCAGTACAGAGTGTACCGGTGAGGTAAATTAAGCACCACCAGGCACTTCAAATCTGTCACATCCACTTTGGAGGGCTGTAGTGATTAGATGAGACTAATATGCTAGTCAACACCTGCAATATGTGTCCTTAGATTTGTTCTAATGGTTTTTTTTTTCTAATTTTTTTTCAACTAATACATTCGACAAAAGAAACCCCAAATCTACCACTCCCGCTGCTGTTCTCAGGGGTCTCTAGCTGCACTTTTCTTCCTTGGGCTGTAACCAAATCTCTAAGAGGCAAGAGTGTGCTCTCATGAATAAAACAAGATTACTGGATTCCTACGTGTGGAGCGAGAGATCGCGAAAGAGAAAAGGGAGGGTGGATTTCCCAGGAGTAATAAAGCCCCCCCCACCCCACCCAACACCAGCCTCATTTTTTCTGTCTTTCCCCTCGCACCAGCTCAGTCCTTATAGGGTATTCTCCAGAGTACGACTGGCAGAAGTAGTACAGCAGTGTGTTTTCTGTACTTGCAAGCAATGTGCAAGTCTAACAGAAAGGTCACAAAAGGAGTTGATGTGAGTGTCAGTGGGGCTTTCGTCTTTGCACATATACACAACGTCAGGCAGATGTTATTTCATGAGAATCAGTCTGAAGAAAAAATCTGAGTGAGTGGGTATGAACGTTCTAGAAATGTAAATTAGACAACAGAGAATGGCGGCGGGAAGCAGAGTGAGAGCAGAAAAAGCAGAAATAATAATATAAGTTCAGTATTAAAAGCTATATTCCCTTTTAAAAACCCAAGTTGTATTTTGGCCAGCAGTACAATTAGTTATATATTTTTTTCCAACAACGCAAAAGGATAACTGAAATATTGCTGAATCATTTGCCCAATAACAATCCCCTTCACGATTTACATCCAAAAGCATTTCAACAATACAAAATGTGTCAGAAAACATAGGATCAAACCCCTGTACACAGTAATTTCTTAAAACAAATGGTTACCCTACCAGGTGATCCATGGTTGTCACTGTGGTTGCTTGCTGTCACTGCCACATCTGCCATTCAAATGCAACATTTCTACACATTTCTAACAAACTTATTGTTATGAAAGGGAGGAATGCCCAAAAATGTCAGTTATAACCTTTCACTGTAAAAAGTATGTGGGGCCAGAATGGCAGTTAAAGGTCTCACCAGACCTTTGTTAGATTCATTGCTGTCATCATCAGACCTATATGTGTGCCTGTCTATGTGATGACCCAGTAGGCTTTGTGTGTGTACCTCTTCCATGGCGCTGATGAGATTCTGAGTTGATTTGCTGATGTCGCCTCCTACAGTGGTGGGTCCCATTCCTTGGTACATAGAATCGGGACCATCGTGGCCACTCATCTCCACTGTATAACTTGCTTTAGTTGGCCAACACAGCTGATTGCGCATGACAAAGTACACTGCGAACACATACAAGCCCTGCAGAAAAAGGATCAAGATTAAGAAATAAGTTATGGCTCTGCTCCTCAGTATGATTAATTAGAAATCTGTAATACTGCTGGCTCAATCTATCTGACAGGTTTGGTGGCCAGCTAAGGGTAAAAGAACCAAATGGCTTAAAAGAAAGAAATGTACAGTGCTTAACGGATGTATTAAATGACCTGTCATAAAAACAAGAAAACACAAATATTTTAGAAATCTGCCAAAAAATTTTTTATTACTGAATTCTTGTTTTTATATTCAGATTTGAGCACACTGAGAAGTCAGAAATTAATCAAGCATAACATTCACCCACTACAACTCTTTTTCTCTTCAGGAATGCAAGTAAATAACTGTGATTTGGAAATTCACGAATAACAGCAATAATTATACTTTGGCATTAAAAATTCAATTTTGATTAAAGAGCTTGTGCATACTGGTGGATTAACCATTACAGAAACATAAAAAATGATTCTGGTAATTATCAATATATTAATTTACAGCAGCTGTAGTTTAAACCTTATATTGGGTGGTGGTCTAAAAAAATTGTTAAGCACTGCACATATTTTCACAATTTACATAAACATAACATAAACCATGTTATATCAAGTCATATAGTATTCATTGTCATTTTTGTGCAAAGTATTACTATTGCACTTCAAGTCAAAGTTCTTTCATATCATTGTTAGTAGCAGAATATCTTTCAGTTTAATTACTTGAGAATTACTTCATCACTGGGCTATGACATCATTGGTACACTGGTATTTCTGCTTTCTCCACTTCCTCACCATTACAAAATCTGCTAGGTCAACAGCACCAGGGTGCGAATTACCCCAAAACACCAGGGTGTCAGATATCACAAATCCACCCCATATTTCACAACACCCATCATCAGGTGATGACGGCAGCCACAGACAGAGATGGAACGCACAAATATGCAAACCATAAGTGTGTGTGAGACTACAGCTGCAGGCCAAAACAGATCTACAACAGACATTTAGACATATGAAAAGACTGACTTAGAATGCCAAGAAACTGGCATAAAGTAAGTTTCTGGACATCATGGTAGACAGTAATCAATATACTAACTAGAAGAGCACAAAGAAGAGTGCACACCTTGCCCACCCGAAATTTTCTGTGTCGATACTACGCTGCAATAGAGATCACTCAATGTTGTCATACTTCATGAGGTTCAGCTATATTTTGGTGTTAGTTGCATGCCACTGGCTTTATTTCTTACTCCACAGGAGTAAATAATTTTTTGACCCTATAATTTTCAGCCTTCTGGATCATTAAATCTGGAATCCTCCTTCGATCATGAACAAACTTCGCTATATGACAGAACTTACATTTGTGTTACACACTAATTCTTTTTGGAGGATTCTGACTCACCCTCATATGGTTAGATGTAAATATGTGAATATTATCCCCATCTCACAATGATCCAGATCACCACCAAAATGTAATCAATTGTTCCTTGTATCACCCCCAACATTTCATTGAAATACATTCATACTTTTCCAAGCTATCTTGTTTATAGAGGAAAAAACCCCAGTCAAACGCAAGCAAAAACAAAACCTCCCTCCACCTATTGGGCGAGGTAATAAAATACGCTTAGACAGATCTGACTGATCTAATCTATCAGTGTGCTGCTCCCTGAGCTATTTAAACCCTTAAATCAAACTTTGTGACATGAGGTTTGTGTCTGTAATTAAGATTAAACTTTCCTGGCACAGCAATCAGCATTAGTCATGTATCTAGAGTTACTGACATAGAAAGGCATTATAAGCAGCATGGATGGTCACAATCAACATTAACAGGAAGAGAGCAGGAACAATAAACTGTGTGCTTATGGGAGCACTATAAAACTGGAATATCCAGATTATGAGAAGGAAAGAAAGCCTGCATTTAAACTCACTGGAGACCTTACAGGTTATTAACAGTGCTTTATATTCTTATATCCTGGTGTTTTCTGACACAGACTGACGATTTGCAGGTACTCTATGTTCTCATAAATTATTGTGCCAGGGCAGGTAAGTATGCTTAAATTGTAAAAAGAGAGCACTGCATGGATAGGAGCTAAGTTTAGAATTATATAAAGTCATTATGCTGTCATGACCTTTTATTTGGATTTTCTGTGTCACTTGCAGAAGGTAATTAGTATTCCTTTGTGTGTTCACATGAACAAAAGTAGGTGTGTATTCACATACAGGTGTGTATGTTTCTATCCATGACTTTGTCTTCATTACAGCAGTGCTGTGGGTGATTACCACAGATCATTAGCAAGCTGTGCAGGCTGAGGAACAGGCTTAACAGTCATGGGCCAGTTATGTAAGTGTTCCCTGATCACTGAGTCCATGTCTTTGGAGATAGAAGGCAAAGCCCAAAAGAGGGCAATGGGGACGGGGGAGGTGTTAAGGGATGGAAGGACC
This sequence comes from Pterophyllum scalare, assembly GCA_024447675.2. Classification (NCBI taxonomy): domain Eukaryota; kingdom Metazoa; phylum Chordata; class Actinopteri; order Cichliformes; family Cichlidae; genus Pterophyllum; species Pterophyllum scalare. Next base: position 1,941 of record JAMQGT020004767.1, on the reverse strand, counting down.
GTGAGAAAAAAATTTATTGGATTAAGTGCATGTATTTAAAACCCTGTTTCAAAAATAGCTGGGATGCTGAGAAAATGCAAATACAAATGCAAAAATGTGTGTAAGATTTGAATGATATTAATCCTGAAATATATATAAAAAAGACAAAGATGACACAAGAAACACTGAAATCATTTTGAATGTGATGCAAACATGTTTCAAGAAATAAAATGTAACAAGGGTATGCTTTACCAATGTTTTGCATCACCTTTTCATTTAAAAAACACTCTGGAAGTGTCTGAGAACTGACAAGACCCCTTACTGTGCTTTTTAAATTGAAATGTTCTCCCATTCTTTGATATAGGATTTAAGCTGCTCAATTGCTTGGTGCTCCCTTCACCGTATTTTCATTTCATAATGTGCCAGCTTTTTTCAGTGGGTGACAGATCTGGACTGCAGGCAGGCTACTTTACAACAGTGCCATGCTGTTGTAATACAGGCCGGATATAGTTTGGTCGTGTCTTGCTGAAAGAAGACAGTTCTTGGATGGTAGCATACAGTATGTAGTCAAAAATAATTCAGTATTAACGGTTCTTCAGTAATTTACTCATGCCAGGCGCACTAACATCATCATGCTGGCTTTTGAAAAAGAGCGCTGATAACAAAGTTGATGACCCTTTCGTGTTCATCCTGGAGGAAGTGCCATGATTTCCAAAAAGAATTTGAAGTTTTGATCTGTAAGATTACAGGGCAGAGTAGGCTTTGGCATTTCTCAGTCTGGTTTATTTATTTCTTTGTGTGCCAGCTCTCCATAATGCTCCTTTTATCCCTAATCATGCTGCCAATTAACTTACTAATCAGCTGGGAGATAAATCACCAGGGTTCATTTCAACTTCTCTTTTGTGGTCTGTTTCCTAACTTTTTTAAAACATGATTCTGGCATCAAATTTTAAAATGAACATAAAACAATAAGTTTGGCTTATTGTCTTTGTGCTACTTTAAATTAAATGTGACGTTTAAATAATTTGCAAAGCTTTAAATACAATTTTACACAGCATTCTAGCCTTTTTTTAAAGAAAGGGGTTTAAAAGTAAAAACAGAGAATAGCTAAAGAAATGTACTGTCTGTCAGGGATGAGATAAAGGACAAGATGACAAAATTAGAGTTCCCTACTGCAGAAAACTGAGGTAAATAAAAATAACCCAAGTTTTCTGCACTTGTTTTGAACTGATTAAATATACTAAACTGCATCAAGTGGAAAAAGTGCTTTGTACACATATTTTTCTGTCCTTTCTGAGCCAAAAGCAAGAGAACTATTTCCCTCATATACATACACACATACACACACACACACACACACATATTATATATATTTATATATATATATATATGTATATATATATATATATATATATATATATATATATATATATATATATATATATATATATATATATATATATATATATATAGACACACACACACACACACATCCAATGTCCTATTTTTAGCCAGGGCCAAGGTTGAATGTGGAAGTGGTGGTTGAACTGAATTGTAATGAAGCATGGCCTTGCTTCACAGCTGTGGATGTTTGTGACTGCATGGATACAGTGACGCAGTGTTTATCACTACATTGAACGTGCAGGAGGAGCTAATGAGGGGTTGTGCTGTGGTGATTTGATTATTGTCTTCTATTTCGGCATGATGTGACTGAAAGGTGTATAATGGAAAAGGAGGGATCAAGGAGGTGCAGAGAGAAAGGAAAACCCTTGTGGATTAAAAAGTGACATTTTCCATTATACACCTTTCAGTCACATCATGCCGAAATAGAAGACAATAATCAAATCACCACAGCACAACCCTTCATTAGCTCCTCCTGCACGTTGAATGTAGTGATAAACACTGCGTCACTGTATCCATGCAGTCACAAACATCCAGGCAGGACTGTGAAGCAAGGCCATG
>JAMQGT020004765.1:0-13855 GCA_024447675.2 Pterophyllum scalare | reverse complement strand
GTCACGGTCTGGTGGCCAGTCATAAGCCCATTGTGCCCAGCCGGGCGCAGCCCAAAGAGACTACATGGGCCCGCTCTCCTGTAGGCCCACCACCGGCAGGAGGTGTCATAGGGGTTGGGTGCAGTGTGTCTTGGATGGTGGCCAAGGGCGGAGGCCCTGGCGGAGTGATCCCCGGCTATCGAGACTGGCTACTGGGACATGGAATGTCACCTCACTGGTGGGGAAGGAGCCTGAGCTAGTGTGTGAGGTTGAGAGATAGTGGCTAGATATAGTTGGGTTTTGTAATCGTATCATCAGATCTGCATACATATGTTCTAGACACATGGGTGAAGAGAGGAGCTGAGCTGTCAACTGTTCACCACCTGGTGGTGAGTTGGATCAGGTGGCGGGGGAGGTAGATGGACAGACCTGGCACAGCTAAACGTGTCGTGAGGGTGGGCTGGGAACACCTGGCAGAAACCCCAGTCCGCGAGATCTTTAACTTGCACCTCCAGCAGAACTTCGACAGCATTCCGAGGGAAGCTGAGGACACTGAGTCTGAATGGACCATGTTCTGCACCTCCATTGTTGAGGCTGCTGCTCAGAGCTGTGGCTGCAAGGTGGTTGGTGCCTGTCGTGGTGGTAATCCCCGAACCAGATGGTGGTCACTGGAGGTTAAGGGAGCCATCAAGCTGAAGGAGTCTTATCGGGCTTGGTTAGCCTGTGGGACTCCGGAGGCACCTGATGGGTAGCAACAGGCCAAACAGAACAGGTGTGGGAGGAGTTTGGTGAGGCCATGGAAAAAGACTTCTGGATGGCATCGAAGCAATTCTGGCAAACCGTCAGGCAACTCAGGAGGGGAAAGCAGTGCTCTACTCACACATTATATAGTGTGAGTGGAGTGCTGCTGACTTCAACTGAGGCTCTTGTCAGACAGTGAAAGGAATACTTTGAGGACCTCCTTAATCCCACTGACATGACATGCCTTCTGTAGTGGAAGCAGAGTCTGGGGATAAGGGGGATGACTCGCTCATCACTGGGGGTGAGGACACTGCAGTGGTTAAACAACTCCTTGGTGGCAGGGCCCCTGGGGTGGACAAGATTCGCCCTGAGTTCCTGAAGGCTCTGGATGTTGTAGGGCTGTCTTGGTTGACACACCTCTGCAACATCACGTCGAGATCTGGGGTGGTGCCACTGGATTGGCAAACTGGGGTACTGGTCCCCATTTCAAGAAGGGAGACCGGAGGGTGTGCTCCAACTTTCGGGGATCACACTCCTCAGCCTCTCCGGTAAGGTCTATGCCAGGGTGCTGGAAAGGAGGGTCCATCCATTGGTCGAACCCTGGATTAAAAAGGAACAATGCGGTTTTTTGTCCTGGTTGTGGAATGCTGGACCAGCTCTGTATCGTCTCGAGGGTGTTTGAGTGTGCGTGGGAGTTTTCCCAACCAGTTTACGTGTGCTTTGTGGACTTGAAGAAGGCATTCGGCCACGTCCCTTGGGGTATCCTGTGGGAGGTCCTGCGGGAGTATGGGGTGTCTGGCCCGTTGTTGCGGGCCATTCAGTCCCTTTACAACCGCAGTGACAGCTTGGTCCCTATATAAGTCAGACTCGTTTCTTCTGGGTGTTGGACTCCGTCAGGGCTGCCCTTTTTCACGATTCTGTTCATAATTTTTATGGACAGAATTTTTAGGCATAGCCATGTTGCAGAAGGTTTCTGTCTTGGTGGCCTCAGAATCTCGTCTCTGCTTTTTGCGGATGATGTGGTCCTGCTGGCTTCATCAGGTGGTGGCCTCCAGCTTGCAGTGGAATGGTTCACACAGTTGGTATGAGAATCAGCACCTCTAAGTCTGAGGCCATGGTCCTCAGCCAGAAAAGGGTTGAGTGCCCTCTCCAGCTCAGGAACGAGTTCCTGCCCCAGGTGGAGGAGTTTAAGTATCTCAGGGTCTTGTTCATGAGTGACGGGAGAGGGGAATGGGAGATCAACAGACAGATCGGGGCCGCGTCTGCAGTGATGCGGATGCTGCACCGGTCTGTTGTGTCAATCTACGTCCCTACCCTCACCTATGGTCACAAGCTTTGGGTAGTGACCGAAAGAATAAGATCGCGGCAGAAGTGAGCTTCTTCCGAAGGGTGGCTGGCCTCTCCCTTAGAGATAAGGTGAGGAGTGCAGTCATTCGGGGCTCAGTGTAGAGCCGCTGCTCCTCCACATTGAGAGGAGCCAGTTGAGATGGCTCGGGCATCTGACTAGAATGCTTACTGTGCGCCTCATGAGTGAGGTGTTCCTGGCAAGTTGCGGTGACTGCTAAAAAATAAATAAAATCAGCTGTCACAAGGGTAACACCACTAACAGCAGTGATTCTCAAGGAGTGGACCATAAAGGTTTTGTAATTCAATTTAAAACTGATTTAAAAATATATATATATATTTTAAAAAGGAGCAGCACTAATGAAAAACCACATCATTTCTTATTCTGAGTTTTTCTAAATTTGATTTATTTATCATATAGTGAATTTGGTTGCATGTGGGATAAAAATGAAAAATAAATAAAAATAAATAATGACCATTCATACCTAGAGCTACTGAGGGGGTTATTTTTGACCCCCCCCCCATTGAAATCAATATAAAATGTAACATCCACTGTTTACAAACATCATCAAAATGTGTGTGCAAAGGCTGATGTACCCTGAGCCAGAGCTAGATGTGATTGATAGACAAATATATGGAAGAAGAAATATTTGTAGTTAGATAAAGGATGAATAATTATTGCAGGGCTGAATGGTTCAGGGAAGGACAGAGTCAGAGTGCATAACTGTAGGCATGGAAAACCGGGCAGGCTGCTGACTGTGAAGAACAGCGGGTGAACATTAGGTGAAGCGAGCAAAGTCTAAGCAAGCAAACAGTGAAATCTGGAGTCAACAGTGAAAGAGGAAGTGGCAGGCCCCCCTCAGAGAAGGAGGCCAAGGTGAACTGTGTGATAAACTTTAACTGTTCTACTTTTACAGCAATTTGTTTATTGAAATATTTTCCTCGTTTTGCTGTAGCCAACCATGTGGTAAGTTTTTAGCTGTTGGTAATGACCTGCTCAGTCTCTGTCTCTTACGTGCCAAGACTCCCATGTCCCAAAAGCCTCCAGTTTAGCTGTACTAGGAAAGTCCAGGAATTTGAGTGACCCTCAAACATTATTTTGAACAACTGGAATACACAGATGAGTAAGTTGTCTAATGTTACCCGAGTTGCCAGATTGTCTATGAAAGGCAGTCTATACACACAATCCACACTAAATAAATTTCAACCCATCTGTCAGTGCAAACGGGTAACCCATAACTCACAGACGATTTAAGGGCTGTGTGCAGCTGATCTCTGAGCAGACACATCTGTTAGATGATGAATGAACTAGCTGCTGTCTTAACTGTTGTTTGACCATTTCAGCTCTCTTTACTGTGTCTTCACAGTGAAGTATATGAATTTAAAAGCAAACTAAAGTAAATTCTGATGAGTTGAGCTATATGTGTGACTCTCTGGGTGTGCATGGGGAGTTTTTGACTTTGGTATACTTGCAAAGGGATCAACCAATTTAAGTTCCTGAAATCAATACCTCAATTGAAATGTTTTAAAAACACAAATGCTGCAGGCACCACATTGCAACTATAAAAAGTGGTAATTTATTGTCAAGAAAGGGGTGCAGAGGGATAATCTACAAAGTGCAACACTGAAAAAATAATTTTCTGACCTATTTATGATCCAGAACTTTTCTAAGTGGGAAAGAACTAAAATAGAGGCAGTGATAGTAAAGCTGTTAATGAAGGATCAACCTCAGCATGCAAATAATCAGAAGAAAAAATGAATCAGTGAAAGAAAAAGAAAGAAATACATCCTGTAGTTCGGGTGGGTCACACAAGATTCTCAGATTCTGAATTGCTACTGGCCAGCCCAGTCTCACAGCAGTTTCTAAAATAGTCACAAAAAATAAAAATCTAAGACATGGTAACTGTATTTTAACCAAAAACAATTATATTTTTCTATACCGAATAAGTAGTTTTTAATGGCTAAACCTAACCAAGGAACATATTTGTAATTAATGACACATTTAAAAAAAATCATAAAAATTATACGTATGGCTCAAATTTGGCTCTTGTCAACATGACTGCACCACATCTCCAATCTCCAAATCTGGGCTGTTTTGTCTTTTAATCAGTACATAATAAGAGTATGTGTTCAGGGGCACAAAATAATGTTGGCAAATTCATGTTGACAAACATTAAAAAAAAAAATTAAGGGAAAATTCATGTTCAGCAACACAAATCAACAGACTAAGGTTGTGAATATGTCATAAACTGCTGTGAGACCAAGCTGTACTGGAAGCACGTAACCAGCTGACACTGCTCATAAATGTCTTTTTGGTATTCTTATATTTATCATGTTTAGCAAACAATGCAGAAAATGTAAATGGTCCAGTATTATCTTTCATAATCAATGTCAAATGAATCTAGAGTAGTGTTTGCAAAATGTGCTTGTTAAACTCTGTCTACACCTTTGCACTCAGCTTGGTACTGCACAACATTAAAGCAGACTGATTCCATCACTCACATTTTAATTGATAAGAATGCATTATTATTATTGTTGTCATTTACAAAAACAGTATATTTGGGAATTGCCAGCATAGCCATTAATGGACATAAACAAAGTTGAGAGAGACAAGTGACTATCATAATTACTTGAAACAGATAAACTAATGATAAGAGTGTGAAATTGGAGTATTAAATTTCTGCAGATTTCTCAAATAAAGGGACACAAATAAATCAGAAAAAAAAACAATTATATCATTAGCAAAACTTCATATACTGTAAAATTAGGAGGGAAAAAAAAGAGGACAGTTTAAACTTGTGCCCATTCTGATTGGGAAAGAAATTGAAATGAGAGGAAAAGAAAAAAAAACTTAATGGACTGCTGACATGGTTAATGATACATCTGTTGAATGCCCATAAAACCTTTTTGGTGTAAATTGTTTCAAGTTTTTGAAAGTTGCTTGAATATCTCCAATCACCTTTTCCAAGTCCAATTTTCATTTCTCCCTTTAAAAAAAAGGCTCTTTCTGCTCTTTCTCTCCCCTTGTCTCCATTGAACCCCATCTCTCCCAGTCCTTTTTTCACCTCTTTTCTTTGCTTCTTATTACCCAACCTAATGATAGCCAGTCTTCACAGAGAAAGGCACTGATGGCAGTGTGCGCCTATCGTTATATTTAGATCTAATTAAAGATCATTATAATCTATCACCACAATGGAGACCAGACTGATAGAGTCAGAAGAATGGGGATGGGAGACAGAAAGGGAAGCAGGGAGAAAGAAAGGAAGAAAAAAAATATAAAGGCTGATTGTGGGATCTGTGCAGGCGTTTGAGAACTTGAATGTGTCTCATTTGTCGACAACCACTACCCCACATTGTTCCATAACTAACCCCTTGATTTCCCAATTATCAAATTGGAAAATGTGATTACAACACATTACAATGATTACAATCCTTGTACAGGCTCAAGAGGGGAAAAAAAGGAGAAAAAGAGTAGTGATATAGTAACAACTAATGAGAGGTGTGCAAGAATAAGCTTGAGAGAGGGTGTTTTTTTACATGGTATTGAAATGAAATTGGATTATCCTGGGTAAGGCAGCATTTAAAATAAGAACTGTATGAAATCAAACACAGTTTGACATAAAACTATACAGGCTTAAAAACCACTGCATTCATCAGCAAAGTAGAACTTTTTCAGTCCAGTTCATAAGTATGAGTTAAAGAATGCTTACAAAACACTTTAATCACTTTTATATTTTCTCCATTGATTTCTTATATAGCTGTAAGAGAAAGACACAATAGGTTAACTGTGAAGTGACTGAGTGGCAATGGCCAATCTTTTTTTCTTTCTATCAGTCATAGTATAATAGGTGGGAAAAAAATCACTGGTCATGTGTCATATTACTTTTTTCTATCTGTCTTGGCTCTTGCAAGTAGCTTCATGGAGCTTATCAAAGCCATAGCTAACTTATTTTCTCTCCTAATTCCAAACAGAAACTATTGCTACTTTATTTGAAACTTTAGGCCATGTTGGGAAAATGGATATTTAATTGCAAAGAAATTAATGCATTCAGTAAACCTGTGGCAAACCCTCTTTGGCATCTGACAGGCGCACAAGTTATTACTTTGTTGTAATATTCCTGTAAAGGTAAAAGGAATACTACAATGTTGATCCCTGTAGCACTGTCCATGGTACAGATAGTGAAAACGTGGTGTTTTAATTTTACAAGTGTTCGCAAATAAAAATGCATATGCACACACACACACACACACACACACACACACACACACACACACACACACAGGGAAATAGCATTTTGCTAAAAATGAATGGGTGGATAAAAAAGTTATTGTTTTTCAATACATCTTTTTAACATCAAAGCAGTTTTAATCAAAAAGAGCGAACATAATCATTTTTGAATTTTCTCCCTGCCTGTATCACAAACAACACATGCACTCTCCTAAATCCACCCCAACCCCATATTACCAAATCATGATGGCTGTTTATACTCACTGTTTATTAACATCTAACAAATTCTCTTTTATTTAAATAATGCAATGGTTAGAAATTAATGTTTAACAACCACTCATTGTTCCCTTATTACAAATAAATTATACAAATGTGTGTCAGTCTTTCATGCCGATAATGTGAGTTCATATTCGTGTGCATGTTGTGCAAAGTGCTAGTTTACTTACTGAATTTGCTGCAGCTGGATGCTTGACTGGTTTTCTGTCTCCAGGTCTGTCCAGTTCTGTCTGCCTTACTGTTTGTATGTGTTGCTCTTGTTGTTGCTTCCTATTCCCAACCCCAGGTTGAATGAATAAAATAAGACAAGACAATATGAGGATTACAACAACAATGGAAGACAGTACAACACTGTAATATAATGTAGAAACACCTACACTTTTAGAAGCAAAGTACTCGGCACTCAGGAGGAGAGTAAATATCAGGTTGTCCTAAAAGCTCTCTGAAAAATCTTTAGTTGCTCTAAAATTCTGCAGTAAAGGTACTAACAGTGTCTAGAATGAGGGCATATTTCTCCCATATTGGCTTCTCTTCATTGGCTCCCTGTTAAATCCAGAATTTCATTTAAAATTATTTTCCTCACATACAAAGTATTGAAAAATCAGGCCCTATCCTATCTTAGGCTATGTGCACACTGCAGGCCTTAATGCACAATTCCAATTTTTTGTAAAATCTGATATCCGACTTGTATGTGGTCACTTGTGTGAACTGCAAACAACCTAAGTGTCCTGCATGCACAGTAGTGGACACGACATAGCGAGTGTACTCAGTGATTGCTTACAGTGGGTACAAAAAGTATTCAGACCCCTTTAAATTTTTCACTCTTTGTTTCATTGCAACCATTTGCTAAAATCAAAAAAGTTCATTTTATTTCTCATTAATGTACACTCAGCACCCCATTTTGACAGAAAAAAACAGAAATGTAGAAATTTTTGCAAATTTATTAAAAAGGAAAAACTGAAATATCACATGGTCATAAGTATTGAGACCCTTTGCTGTGACACTCATATTTAACTCCCATGCTGTCCATTTCTTCTGATCCTCCTTGAGATGGTTCTACTACTTCATTGGAGTCCAGCTGTGTTTAATTAAACTGATTGGACTTGATTAGGAAAGGCACACACCTGTCTATATAAGACCTCACAGCTCACAGTGCTGTCAGAGCAAATGAGAATCATGAGGTCGAAGGAACTGCCCAAGGAGCTCAGAGACAGAATTGTGGCAAGGCACAGATCTGGCCAAGGTTACAAAAGAATTTCTGCAGCACTCAAGGTTCCTAAGAGCACAGTGGCCTCCATAATCCTTAAATGGAAGAAGTTTGGGATGACCAGAACTCTTCCTAGACCTGGCCATCCAGCCAAACTGAGCAATCATGGTAGAAGAGCCTTGGTGAGAGAGGTAAAGAAGAACCCAAAGATCACTGTGGCTGAGCTCCAGAGATGCAGTAGAGAGATGGGAGAAAGTTCCACAAAGTCAACTGTCACTGCAGCCCTCCTTTGTAAATTTATTGTATTTTTATTCGTTTTGTGTGAACAAGGTTATGAGCAGAATAACTGAGAATTATTTATGAAGAGAATTCTAAGGTCTTTACTACACCTCATTCATTGGCCAGCCAAAATCAGATGTTATGCTGAGATATCTCGTGTTGCATTTGCTGAGATTTTATTGTGTGACAAAACTGTCCATTTTACTAGATATAAAACCAACCCGAGAATGAGATGAATGAGAAGAGTGAAAAGAGCTGAGAAGTGCAGAGGATGTCTGGGTGTTACTGTAGATAATCTTGGGGATATGACTGTGGCTGTGCTTTTAGCCAGTGCACCCTCTGCTTCAACCTTGCCCGGAGCTAGTGTAGAGTTAGGGCAGCATGCCTGAGGCCTGGCCATGTCTGAGTGATTAGATAAAGCAGGAGAGGCCAAGCAGTAGGAGCCTCAGCCAAGTTTATGCTGCACTGACCACTCTGAGACCAACATCACATCAGTGAGCACAGCAGGAGGCTGTCATTCCTTTTATGCATTCACAACACGTCAAAAGAGAGTAAATGCCACAAATAACCATGTTGAGTTGTGTAAACAATTTCAGTACCGATTAATTTTCCAAATCATTTATGCCCATTTGTGGAAGATGTCATGTGTCCACCATGAGCAATGACAGCACAGCTGGCAGAGGGACACTGTTATATATATTTCATGCTGTGTAAATGTGACTTTTCCTCCACCCTGTTTTATGGTAATGAGATTCACTTAGGTGTCAAATGCTGCTCTGGGCATTTTCCATCTCTGAGTTCAGGTCAGAAGAGACCGAGGCTTTGACAGTTGCAGATGTAGCCATATCATGTCTGACATGACAGTGAGGTTTGAAAACACTGCAGCAAAACACTTCCTACGCAAATAGGATGTCCTTTAAAGACCCCAATGCAAGATAAATGAAAATGGCTTCTCATTTTAAAGACAGACTTCTATATGCCCATGAATCCATTAAAGCCATGTTATCTATTCTATCCATTAAATCAACCCCTCAGGTGCTGAAATCCATTTGGGGGGGGGGAAAGTGAAAATCTGGGAAACAGCAAGAGCGATATGTGTTTCTGTTGCAAGCCCTGTTTACTTTTCGGAAAGCTGACTATCAAGCTGAGAGGAATGTTTTTTAATGGGATTCACACTACACCAAATCAGCAGTCACGAACCTGAGAGTGTGTCCACAGTGGACGCTCAGGGGATTGATGATAGCAGGAATGGGGACGCACATGCCAGGATTCCTCTCTCTTTCTTTTTGGTGTTTGCAGTTCAAATCTTTGAAGGTAGCCAAATGACTAATCTTCCTGGGTGAATCTAAAGCTTTGAATGTGCAAATCCAGATGTCTCCAAAGCTTGCGTCTCATCTGCTGCAGATTCAAACAGTAAAGATTTCCCCTGAAGAAAGAAAGCATAAAAAGGCCTACCTTTAGTGTAATAGCAGGTTTTTTGTTGCATTGTAACTCTTAATGATTCATAAAACTGGATAACGATCTTTCTGCGTAATCTGCACAGATACAAATCGCAGCATATGTCACTGTAATTTATTATGACAACTGTGGAAAAAATGTTTTATTCCCTGCAATTGACAAGTTGCAATGATAGAATGCGTTTTCTTGGAATTCTAGCCAAAGTGCCCCCACACGCCGATGCCTGCAGCAAAAGCACCATCTGTAGCACATTTCATGAATGTTTTGCCTTTTTCATTTTTAGATGAATGTTTTCTTGATGAGCAGGTTTTCATTATCTGTCTTAATGAGTCAAAGGTTTTGTCCCATAGCTTTGTTGACATGTTTCTATCAAGCTGTTGGCTTTGTTTTGTAGCAAAACATGAATTTTAATAACTGAGTGCTTCTGTGTGTGTGATTGATGTCTTTGCGGGTGCTTTACGTTGGCCATTTGTGAAGTGGTGTTCTTTTCTCATCAGGTAAATTAGCCATATAGGTTCCCAAGCCTCTTCTATCTTAGGTATTTTATTTTGCAAATGCTTCTTTTCAGATTATGTTTCTGTGAGCTACATTCTTTTTAATCCCCTTGCTTTGCTCCCTGGCAGATGTTTGTTTTGGTTCTCTTGCACAGTATTAATTTATTTATTGTAGAAGCTATAATAGTACTGGTAAACAACTGCCTCTTGAAATATAAACAGGGTTTCATATAGGCCACAAAGGTTGATCAGTTGTAAGGCTCTGATTGGAATACACCGTATCCTCTGTAATGTATGTGTTGCCATGTATGCTTGTCCTTGCATGTGACTGTCCCCTCTCAGCCCCCCTGGGAACCATAGCATGGACAGTCCTCCTTTTACTTCACAGATGGAGTTTGCAAGTGGATACCTCTGGTGAATAATCTTCTCATTACTTATCATGATGAACTGTGGCATGCAAATATCAATAAGGGACTGTGGTGAAGCAATCCAATTAAGGCCTAAAACCAGGAGTCTCATTAGTGCTGAGTCTCTGATAATGCAAATGACACCCTACAAGTAATCAACCTTGAATATAAATGGCCTTTGCAAATCCACCTCTACAGGTGATTCTGCCTACCTGGAGGTGATTAAAGACTCAAACACTGCGCTGTTTGAGATTTTAGAATAGAAATGAGCATTTCCCCCATCCAGAGGCCAGAGAATGGTGCCATGTAAAGGAAGATTCCCCTGTGGCCTCAATGTACGCCCATTATATGGCATGCTTGCCTTTAAAACATTGCATGATGATATGTTATCATTTTGAACCACAACACTAGAAAACACCATAACATGATGATTTATTGATTTATTCAATTGATGACACTTTTAATACCACACAGAATGCAGTGAACCATGTAAGGCCTGTATTTATTGTACCAGTCATGAGATTACAACACAAAAGGTTCAACTGAGAAATGAACTATGATAGATGTTAATTTAACTTAGGGTGAGGCTTAACATTTGCAAGAATAGGAAACAATGAAGACCTTATCATAGTCATTTGAACCACAGGATACCACAACAATGTGGTAACTAGTGAAGTCAGCCAACTAAAACATTGGGATAAAATTAGGAAAAGACTTATCGTGATTGATAGTGAAAAGGCAAATGATAATTGCTGGTTTTGTAACTTCACAGCCATGACACAAGTAATTATTAGGATAGTGCATTCTTAAAAATACCAGGGATCATCAACTCCCTCTGTCCTCTGTTTGAAGTGATGCCAAACACACACTTCAGTGTTCACACTTAAAGCAATGCTCTTCTGAGAAAACAAGGTTTTAAATATCTCTTCAGTCTTCATTGGTTTTAAAATGCTTAATGATGTTGTTTTTTTTTGTTTTTGTTTTTGTTTTTTCCTTGAGAGGTAATTCAGTGGAGAGGATGGGTCAGCACAAGTAGCCTCTAACCAGAGAAGCATGTAGACATGATGCAACAAAATGCAACCAGACAGAAAAATTCCTGGGAGATATTAAAGTCCGCCTTGTGCTCCCTGTGGCCATTTCACACCAGCTGTGGCGGCCTCTCGAGCTTCAGGCAGATAGAGAGACGTGACAATTTGTTTCCACATTGTTAACAGTTAATTGGTTCATACATTCACAATATAGTCTTGGGAAATTGTTGAACTCAAAAACACTGAAGCTCCCTTGCAAGCATTTTAATGTACTTTTGTTATTTCAGTTTATTCCAGATTTGTTTCTATACGGATTATATAAATGTGTTATAAGCTGTTATTTGAGCTGTAGATGTGCTGTATAGTAGATTTTATTATCTTTAAACAGAGTCAGAACTTTTCCTTTTTTTTACTGTTTTTCCACTCTTTGTGCCATGCTAAGTTAGCCAAATGGTGGCTATAGTTTAATACATGAATAGGTGGAGTTCACAAAATATCATAAATGTATTGTAATAACACTTCTGAGAAGGAAAAATGAAGAACTTATCAAACCTTATAAACTGCTTGTTTATGGAGAATGACTTGAAAGATCTAGCAGCAGTAAGAGGCTTATTCAGCTCTGCCATGACAAAGAATACTAAAAGAAATCATCTCTGCCTGCTACAGTCACTCTTAGGAGTTAAGGCTTGTTGTTATTATGACTACTGCAAGACCTGAGGGATGTACTACACAACAAGTTCAACATAGCCTGGCTTTCTTTCCACTAGCTGGCTAAATAAAACCTGAAACTCAGAGATAATGAGTCTCACAGTGCTTGCAATGAACGTTCTCCATTACAGAGGCTTTCTGCTTCAGGATGTGTGTCTGTGATCACATAAAAAGCAACATTTGGTTCATTATTCTACTCTTCTGCATAAAATTGACCAATCAAATTGACCAAAAAGAATGCAGCAAAGCACAACACATGACCTGCAAATAATGCAAAAGAGGAATGCTGCAGAAAATTATAAATAAGTGTTTTTCACTCAATGTACTTTCTATCTTATGAAGGCAGCACGGAAATCACTTTGCATTTGTCCAGGTCTTCACTCATATGTGTTTGCACTACTGCTACAGCCTAATGCCTCAGTGGGATTACTAATGTATGGCTTAACAGGTGTGCATAATTATCCAGCCATTTTCGGAATAGTTTATCCAAATTATGGTTGCAGGAGGCTATTTCATCTGACATAGGGCTAAAGGCGAGGTACGTCCTGGACAGGTCAGTCCATCACAGGGTTAATGTAGAAAGACAGACAAGCACACACTGTTCCATTTACACCTATGGCCAGTTTAAAGTCACCAGTTAAGCTAATGAGCATTTCTTTGGTCTTTGGGAGAAATTACAGAACACCCATTACTGCATATATAAAATGCAAAATATTCCCTCAGCAGAGAAATTTCTATCATACTTTTTTTTTTTCTAGCAAAAGAAATGATGTAAATGTGGCCCATTTTAAATTAAAACTCTGAACATAACCTGCTCCGGAGCAGGGTGTGTGTTCAGCATAAGTTGCCATACCAATTAAGCACTGATCAAGCCAGTAAAATTCCAGCTTTAGTCTCCCAAAACCCTTTAACTCACTTTGAAGTACATTCCTCAGGTCTTCACTCTTATGCGTTTCTGTCAACAGTTTGTATGTGTTTACCTCTTCTTACAGTTAAGATCATTTCTATTCACCTCAAGTCAGGTGAATGCTGACTTTTAGGCTTTTACAGACATAAATAGAAGCCTGATAGGAGAGGCCAGAGCACAGGTCCCGAGGTCATTGACAGAGTGAGGTAATGTGAATAACCTCAAGGAACCTTTTAGAGAGACCTTCTCTAAAAGTGTTTATACTTCGATTTATAACATTATCCATGTTTTTCAGAATCATCTGTTGATAATCTCACAAGTACTGCCTGTATAAATTTTACTTTATACATGTATATTGTCATTTATACATACATTATAGACTTTCAGTATTATTAGTTAATAGTAGTGTTATTAGCATGTATCATAATATATCACTGTCATTGCACAGTCCATATTTAGCATATTTCATAGTCTAGCTATCGTTCTTCCTTCAGTCTCTGTTCACTACACTCATACCTTATCCAGGGTGAACGAATGTGGTCCGTGAGGTGATACAAAAACAACGAAGCTGAATTTCATGGAACTTAGTGGAGATGTGGGGCATGGACAAATTAAGAACTGATTAATTTTGGTCCTGATCCAGATTGCTTTTGTTGAAAATTACAAAATGGGCCATTAGTGCTGGCAGAGGATGCGTTCTCAAATTGCAAATTCCTTCCACGTGCTAAATAGTGTCTAGTTGTGCTATTTAAAGGAAGTGGCTGTTCTAACTCAGAAATTTTCCCTGTTTAATATATAT
>JAMQGT020004763.1:0-17842 GCA_024447675.2 Pterophyllum scalare | reverse complement strand
GCTGCCTTATTTACTTGGTTCAGTTAGTATTGCTCATGCAGGGACTCGCTAAATTGGAACAACAGCAGCAGTACTCTATTCCTAAGTGACTAATTCTACACTAGGAAGTATTGTTAGTGACATCTTCCATTCGTGTGTAGTGCTTTCCAGCTACGGATGCCAAGAATGGTGACAGAAACCCAGGAGAAGAGGCATTTCATTACTTTATAATGGCTCAATAGAATGTGCACTCAGTGGAAAAGGGGAATGTAGATTTTGTTAAATGAAAAAGTAAAAAAAAAACAAAGAAACTGCTTAGTTTACATGTGAACCTAAAAACACTGCAAAATCTTCTTGATTATGTATTAAAAAGAAGAAAGTAATTGGGTTTGCAAATGCGAGAGCGCCTCGAGTTGTAAGACCTCGTCTATTTTTGTGTATGCTTTTTTGCACAACAGCATAGTTGTATTCTCACAAATGCAACATAAGGCACAGGAGCAGACAACTTGAAAGAAGTGTGTAAAATCGAGAAACAAGGAGTGTGAAGACCAGAATCATCAATATCACATCATGTAAAAAAAAAAAAAGAAGTCTTATAAATAAATACCACAAAGACACAAGAGCCAAACTGCCATTTGATGAAGAGGCCCTCATGGCCCAGCTTTCATATTACAGTATTGCTGAACGAGAGCACGGTGTGTAGCATCAACTCAGCTTGAAATGACTGCGTTGTGCAGATGTGGCAAAGACTCCAGAGTGCCCGTGGTGTAAAATTAAATGCTGTTTATGTTTCCCTTCCTATAATACGGGCACTCCAGCGAGCTGCAAGCATAGACACAAAGTTCTGTCAGACCTATTCATTGCCTTCCTGTTTTGATCAGTGTGACAGATGAATGCAAAGTGGTTGCAATGTGAGATGTTATTCTGAGGGCCGGCTTCCTTCTCCACTTAACTCTGATGACAAAGATATTATACGGTTTTTATCTCTGTGTACAGTGTGCAGGGGGCCAGCTACACCTGTACTCTCTGACAAAGGCCAGCTTTTCAGTAGGAGACAATGGTGTCAGCCTGAAGGAGTTCTGTTGTAATTGAGTATTAATGAAGGTGGCGAGGAGGGGGGGTGCCTAATGTCTGATCTGTTAGCAGTGGCAGGCCCTCTGTGGTGCAGGCAGCTAGCGTCTCTGTGTTTTAGAGGATTTGGTTATCTATTATGTATGAAGGATTAGTCTCCTTCTGCTCCTTCCACCGGTGGGATATAAGCTCCTCGATAGCCTTGACTGCCAGGCTCCACACTTGTTTGCAGATTTAGAGGCCCCACTGCTACACACCTCCACCCTTAGAGTCCTGTTTAACCTTGAAGACAGAGCGCCAGAAGTCCTGCTAATTCATCTAATCAAATCCTGCTTATCGAATCCTGCTGGGGAACACCACGCGCGGTCTCTGATACGTAACTGGTGGCTCAGGTGAGTCATGGGACAGTGCAGGGTTAAGCGGATGTGCCAAAGTGAAACACATGCACACAAAAACACATACAGTTACTGTACATACACACACACAGATTCCTATATATATATATATATATATATATATATATATATATATATGTGTGTGTGTGTGTGTGTATATATATATATATATACACACACACACACACACACACACACACACACACACACACACACACACACACACACACACACACACACACATATATATATATATATATATATATATATATATATATATATATATATATACACATATATATACACACACACACACACACACACACACAATGGGGCCACAGGGTTCAGTTGTTCACCGACAGCTTAGAATTGGCTTGTTTTGCATGCATATAAATATTAATAAAAGATCCTCGACGGGCCGTAGTCCGGCTATGCTCCCGTAATCTCTTACAATTGAAAGCCAGAGGCTCATGAGATGAAAAGGAGAGGAGGAAGAGAAAAAGAGGGGGAGAGAGACAGGAGAAGTAAAAGAAAGAGGGAGTATAAAAGGCCTTTGTGATTTATCATTCTGAAAATGTCTCAGATGTGGAGAAGGTCTGTAATCCATCAAAATCTCTTTTCTTATTAAATTCTTCAGGATACACTTTCAACTCCCTAAATGTGGTTCACTGTCCCCTTTGATTTGATGCATTAAATAGATAAAAGACCAAGAACTAAGTGAAACATCCAGGACCTTGGGAGACAAAAGAAGGCTTATGAAATTTCATTTATTCTGTATGTAAACTACAGCAACAATGCTTTGCCGCATTTAGTACAGATGCAGCGCAGGGTAAAAGTAAAATGGTAAAATAATCCTTGTCAGTACTGACGCTGTTGTTTTTTTTAACACCTCACACTTCAAGTAAAATGGGTGAATATCATGCAGTTCTTAATCTTTTGAAAAGTATTTTCCTTGTCTGTAAATCCGGGGAAATTACTGAGAAAATAGTGCATTTTTACTAACTACTATTCACGGAGTAGTAGAACAAGATCCAAATAAAGAGGTGGTGCTTAAAGTGGTGTGTTGTCTTGATTCAGTTTGAAGTTAAAGTATGTAATAACTGGCTGTATCAAGTTGATTTTTATCAAGGATCTGAGCGCTGAGCAGAATTACCGGCTCTGTGTAATGCTTTAACAGATCATAATATGACCCTCGTGATTTCTGTTTGAAATTTCAGCATGTGCCATGTTCTCACAGCTCTTCTTTCAGTTCATTTTCTGAGATGTTTGACTTTGAAAGAAGCAATCATGACACTTTTCTGGTGTGAAGCTGCAGCCGTGCCAGTGAAAAAATTATTAGTCGGCTTTGTGCTGTGGTTACTTAATACCCCCCTGTGTCGGATTTGAAAATCTGGCAACTCTTAGCCAGAATAAATGATGTGGCAGACAACAATACTGATCCACAACAGATCAGATTTTTCCTTTGCATGTCCTTGTCATCTAGTGCACTGATTCTACTGTGGTGAAAAGGACATTATCCCTTGCCGGCTTCCCACGACTGCCAATTGAGCTGGTTGTAGGGCACACAATGACAACGCGGCTGGAAAACGAAAAAATGCATTTAAAGGTTATGAGGTCAGATTTTCTGACTTTTTCTAATATGTGAACAGAAATGACCTTATTATCCCGGCCCTCGCAAGTCGCACATTTCCAGCGTGAAACCCACACTAAATTAAAACATTTTATTCATCGTGTCCATTTTGAATTATAGGGTGGGCAGTGAGATTTTTTTTTTAGTGTATTTTACAATCAGCCAAATTCATAATTAAACATGTTAGGTTAGGTAAGGTAAAACAAGGTTTTAATAATGCAGAAGACGGTAACAGAGTGAGCACGTCTCTAACCTTTGTCATTTCTCACTTTCAGTTTAGCGTCCTCGATAATTATTATCTGTCTCTTCTTGTAACAAACCTATTTGGAGTAAAATACAATTTAAGCTGTAATTATGGAAAAGGAAAGAGAAAGAAACAAAAGACACAAAGGCAGAATAAAAGACACAAAGAAGGAAAGTGCATGGGTACTGGCCACCACTAGTGACTTTCTAATGAAGCAGTAGTTGCCATGGAGACAAGGCTTTATGAGACTCTACCAAAGAAGAGGCCTTGCCCTGTATCACGGTGTGTTTGTGTGTCTGCATGTGTGTCCTTAGTACAGACACGCTAAGCCTGCCTTCCTGCATCTACAGATAGGTTTGGATTCTAAGAATCCTGCCCTTTCTTTGAGGGTTGGATATGGTGCTCAGGTATTCCCCGTCTCTCTCACTGTATCCAGCCCTGAGATGACACTCCATGGGGGGTCTACATGTTTAATTACAGTCCTAGCCCCGACCCCGGCTTTCTGACTAGCTTGAATTGACCAACCAAGTAGACCACAAGCCATAGCCTCTGGCTCTGTGTGTTGTCCTTAATGCCACAGTATTGAGTGGAAAATCAGGCAGGGGACCGCTCCGCCTAATGCTTCCCGATAGCTGTAAATTCAATAACTGAGCGGCCTTGCAGAGATTTACCCTTGTGGGGGAAAGTAAATGGACAGAAAAATACATGAATAAAATGCAAAGTAGAGAGCAGAGAAAGAGAGATGATAGAGAAACACAATGGCAGACAGGGTATCCTGTGTCACTTTATGACTCAGCCATCTCTCGCACACAACCCAGAACTCACTCATATGCACTGACATCTACACATGCACACACACTGGCATTTCTTTAGTTGTCATCATTGGCTAAATATTGAGTTAGAATGCACTCAACCTGTGTGTATATTCATGTCAGCATATCTTTTCACATGTGTGTGTGTGTGAAATGTAAAGCAGGAGACACACAGAGAGAGGAGTATTGGTGAGGATATAATTATCTCTCCATATCTTTATCACTCACCAGCACCTACTTCACATATAAAGGGCCTTAAGCTTGGAAACGCCAATGTTTTGTCTCTCTTTGCCTCATAGAGAGAAGTGAAGTGAATTAAGCACCAGTCTCTGCAAATACAGCATGGTGTCAGGGATTGTTTACATCCAAGATTTGCTATTCTAAGGATTAAAAGAAGAGAATTGCAGGTGGGGATTGAGCAGAACTAATTCAGGCTCAGATTTGTTTACTACCTCAAAAATAGAGTTTAGCTGGACTAAAATGTTTTCACCCACTGACTGACAAAAGTCGGCTCCAACCAGGGTATTTTGAGAGGATAACAAAAACAGGGACAGCACGACTTGTAGAAATATAATGCCATTAAATATTTTGTGGTAAAATAATAAGTTGATACTATTTGTACAGCCTGCCACCAAAAAATCATGAAAGAGTCACGAAATGTAATCGATTGTTTTCTAAAACTCAGCATGACTTTTAAAACCCATGTATTTTAATTAGAAGTTTGTTTGTTTTTTTAATATCTTTTTAATTTTTTGTTCTGCCTGCCCATTTCAATTAAACTGTTTAGACAAATAGCAACGAAATACCAAGTGGAGGAGTAATTGCTGCCATAACACTATTTTCATGGCAAGCACAAGTCTTACCCTAACCTTAACCATAAGCCCATGTCATAACCATAACCCCTGACTTCCTAGCTTTATTTATCCATCTGGGCCATATGCAGATCCAAGGAGGCTACCATTTGCTAGGGTCATGCCACCATGTACAGTAATGACAGCCAGAAATCATACAACCACCCTGCAAGTATCATTAGAGCCACAACTGTGCAGCTTAATCACATAGGATACATTTGTTTCTATCTATCTATCTATCTATCTATCTATCTATCTATCTATCTATCTATCTATCTATCTATCTATCTATCTATCTATCTATCTATCTATCTATCTATCTATCTATCTATCTATCTATCTATCTTCTATCTCTCTATCTATCTATCTATCTATCTATCTATCTATCTATCTATCTATCTATCTATCTATCTATCTATCTATCTATCTATCTATCTATCTATCTATCTATCTATCTATCTATCTATCTATTTGCTATGTAACTGGTGAAGTGTTCCTGACATGTTACCCTTGAATAAAATACAGATGGGCCAGGTGCGCAGAGACATTTGGAAAATCTACAGTATATACAGTGGAGCAGGTGGAAACAATTGTTTAGCCCCACCCCCACCCCCAAGATGCCTGTGCTCTCCTCACCAGATCCTTCAGAAAACATGTGGGTGTCTGCTCCTTGATATTTCACTGGTGTCTCTGTCTAGCTGTGTGACAGGCTTCTTATTCAAATGACTGCTGCTGGCTCTGTTATAAGAGCAAGAAGATTGGCGTGTCATACAGGGGGTTCACAAACAAGTCATCTTTGAAACCCTGCAGACAAGCACTCATCAATTAGCCTGGTCTTAGATGATAACATAGCTGTTCTCGCTAGATGTTACATCACACTCCATTTAATTTACTAGAGACACACACTGTCTCTGTGGAAACGGCATAATGAAGCAACATGGATTTCTCCTGTCAGTGTGTCATATTATTTTAGGTATTACTGTGCTGGATCTTTAAATATTAAACCCAAGTCAGACATACACACGTTCCAGGCTATGTACACGAACAATAATTAATAGCCATCACTCTGCATGCACTTAGTGAGCTTCTTGGCTATTAAGAGAGCACGCCACGCTGAAAAACAGAATAAGGATGTGCAATTCTATTTCACAGCCTTAGAGCAGGTTGTGAATTTTTACCCTAACGGGAAAGGTGATGTCTGCTTGTATGAGACTGAAGATCAAATTCCTTCCTGCCATATAGGCTTGTGAAGGGAATACTGAGATGGGCTCTGAGGCACTTCTTTCCGCTCTACACTCTATGCTGGATTGTGGGATGCTCCTGTTTCTTTACACCAACAGATCTATCTGACATGACAGACCTTAACCCCTTAGGGCCCACTTAACTCACAGCCACATTAATTGAATCTGGCCCTTGTGAAAGCACTAGAGAAACCCTATACCATGAAATCCAGCAGGATATAGAAAACAGCATATTTGGAACAGGAGAGAATGCATGTCACGGGTAGAGATTTGATGTGTTTTGAAGCCAATTAAACAGAGGACTGTGATGCGTGTTCCTCAGATCATTAGGTTGAATCAGTTGAGATTTATCTGAAAACACAGCTTTATGGAACAATTTTCACAGCTACCTAGTTACATCTCATTGCATCTACTCCTGCTGTCTGTCTGTCTCTCCTCTCCTCTTGCTACTGCAGGTAATGGGGAGGTATTCTAAGCATATTTCTTATATTAGTGTTCCTTCTGGGATCTCCATGGAGATAAAGTTGACCTCTTGGTATGTAATCATCCTCCTCCACTTCGCAGGTGAGGGGAGGTAAGGGCAAGGATCTCACAGAACATGTCGAGAGCATGTAAGCCGACACGCACATACACACACGGCGAAGAAAAGACACAAAGTAAACACAAAACCCTCTGCAAACACATTCTTTCCGTTCACCTCAATATAACCCTTGTGTTTACTCCCAAGAACAACATTTTCAAGTCTGTCTCACTCTGTCTGAAGATTAATTCACTGGATAGAGGCTGATAATACAGACCTACAGAAATCTGGGGCTCCTCCTTTTACAAATGTCAGATAAAGTCATCATCATCATTTTATTACACAAAGCCGATTACTCCTCCAGCCAAGCGCGTGTGGGGATAAAAGTGGGGATCGGTGGAGAGCCCTGACACAAATTGGATTTCCACTTTCCTATATCCTTAAATGTAGATTTATTAGCCATTAACACACCAGTATCCCTAGCTGGTTGCAAAACTGGGATTTATTTAAATGAATAGAAATCATGTTGTATGTAAAAAAAAATAATTATAATTTACTTTCCAAGGGTTTATTGAATTTGAGTAGAAAAAAAAATGCAAATGACTGTAAATGAGCAGAAGAAACTCAGTGCAATTTTGTTACAATCTACTATGCATGCGTGGAAATCCAGCTAAAAATCCTAATTAAGCTGGAAGGATTACATGTACCATAAGATCCATGCTCTCAGGTATAAGTATTTAATAGGCTGTGACTGTTTTTTTTTTTGAAACACTTTTTCTAGAAAAAATGCAAAACTGTGTCATGTGCCAAATTAACCAGAGCTACTTTGCAGTGTGCGTGTTTGAGCACGCACGAGTGCAGTTTCATGTTTCTGCTGTGTTTCGCTGAACGCGCTTCTAGTGAAAATATATTTAAGTATGCTGTATGTATGTATGATTGCCTGCAGATGGGTTTATTCCCATATCTTCGTGAGAGTGCGCATGTTTTCAGGGTCAGAGTTTGATTTTCTCCCTGGCTGGTTGCTGTTGGCAGGATTAGCGACAGGACAAGATGTTCAGTAAAAGCCCCTCAGTTAGCTACGCCAAACATTGCATAATGCTCCATTTAGCACAGCACAAATTTGAGGATTTACTCTCAGACCTCTGACCTATCTGTAGGCCCTTTTTTGGATGGATCAACCTACAATGCATTTTAGCAGATGGATAATGTTTGTGGTGATTTTACTTGGCTTAGTGGCTAAAATATGTTTTCGTTTGCCTGTTGTGTGACTGTTTGTACCACAGATGACAAGCCAGCGGCCGCTTGTTCTAGCTTATAAATTTCAACAACTGCTATGTGGAGTCAGCTTATATGTGCTTTACTCAGCGATGCCAGAGTTCCTGCCGTGAGTAAGTATGCGCACTCCAACCTCTGACTCCTATCTTTGAGGAACATATATCATTCATCATTAAACACCAATCAGAGATGTGTGAGGAGCGAAGCTCTTCGCTCTAAACCAGCTGATAGCGGAAACTGATGTCTGACTTTTCCCCGTCTCTGCCGAGCCGTGCAAAGTGATAGCAAGAAGTAAAGAGTCTAGTTGAGCAATAATTCAAAAGTGTAACCCCGGGCTATCTGAGGATTGTACAAACACTAAGGCTCAGTAAAATCAACACTGAGGTGTGTTAGAGGAAAAAGGTGATATTATATTTCCTGGCAGTATATCTGTATTTCATACACAAATAGGCACATCTAGGATACTTCTGGTGATGCAGAAACTGGCTTTTTGTGTCTAAAGGGTACTATTATCCCAGGCTTTCAACCCCCCCCCCCTTCCCGCTTCATTTTGTGCTTACTGTACATCTTTGCGCCTTGTCCTTTCCTCACTTGTGGTACTTTCATCTGTTTCCTCATCCTTTTCCTTTGCCCCCTTTCTGTCTTTCTCAGAACTGCATTCCTGTTTATCACTTCTGTTACCCGCCCTGCCAAATTCTTCTCTTTACACTTTATTCTATCCCTGGGCACCTGGCTCCCTCTCCTCCTCCGCTGTGCTTGTATCTTTCCCTCTGTCTCTTTCACTCTTTCCACCCCACCCCCCACCCCCTTTCTCTTTCCTTGAGATGACTCTAAGTCATCTTCACATAGAACCACTCTCATCTCCTCTCTCCATCCCAACCATCTCTTTATTGACTTCTACTTGTCCTCCCATCCATCCTTTCCATCTCTCCAGGCTTTTAGAGTGAATGATACAGATAGATGCTCTCTGCACCCTTTCTTAAAGCTCTCACACACAATCAACAGCTCCTGCACTCAGTAGTCTACCTCTCATCTCCCTCCCTTTCTGTCTTCCGTGTACACACAAAGACACACACACACACACACACACACACACTGCAGGTCTCTTTACACCTGGTCTGTCTTGGATCGGAGAAGTGCAGGTTGATACAATGGGGGCAGCAAAACACTTCACTTGTTTTCATGAGCATTTGCTATAGGGAGCAGCATTTTAGCTCCATATCTTTGACAAAAAATATACATGTCAGGTCACTGTGCACTATAGTGCATGTTTCTACTCTGTCTTTGTCAATGACCATCTCATTCTTTATTTTGCTGTTTTCTTGTCCTTTAAATCAGCCATTGTGTTTATTTATTCGCCATCTATTATTTTAGTATTTTAAAAATGATATTTCACTTGAGTCATCTCTTGTTTTTAAGTGCGCTTCATAACATCTAACTTGACTTAATAATAAGTAAAAATCGCAATCCCACACTGTTAAAATACTCACCTACACGAAAACTCTTGTAGCTTTGGTAAAAATATATAAACAATGATGCAGCAGAATAGCTACAGCCAGTGTTTTAATCTGATATGTACACTGGATTATTATTACTGATACACTGTACATATGTAAACAGAATTAGATGTTTATCTTGAACAAATATAAAATAAACAAGGTATTTCATCCCCATTGATGTTACTTTTTTCAGCCTTATGAAATTCATGCCAGTGTAGACACCACAAGCTCCACTGAACAAATTCAGTCTATATAACACACGAGATCCAGAGCATTTCTTATCCTCGTAGTACAACTTCCTGTCCATCTTGGGTGCACATACATGTGACGTGGATCGGGAGCATTTCCTCATCCGGATGATTTTCTGCACGGCACTTGGGATATAAAGCCCCGCACAGGAGTAAAGGCCCTTCTTGTTGGCCCCGGCTGCACCACAGCGGCAGCCAAGCAGGGTGTCTCATTCCGTTGCAAGACGACCATTGAGTTTCAGCATTTTTTTGACAGCCATATTTCTCAGTGTTTCTTTGCCATGTGCAGCAGGGATAGAGTGTGAGAAAAATATAGAATGCTTTCCTCACGTCAGAGGGCAAAATGTGCAGGAATATGGGTGCAGACAGATTTAGGTGCTTGAAATGTAACAATGCTGCAATCTTGTGCGGAAATAACAGGAGGAGAAAGACAAAACACACATACACACACACACACACACGAACACTGAGACTAACAGCAGGCCCATGTAGAAGCAGAGCAGACTGAAGATACAACACCTTCAATTTCCACGCTGTCCACACCTGTGAACCCAAACACCACACATATTGTAAATGTGTAGGGTGCTGGATTAACTGGGTGGGTTAAGGGTTAAATGAGTGGTGCGACAGACTGTGAAATTCCAAGCTGATATCAATATTAAAATGAACCAGTGTTTAGCCAGCATAATATGTGTTATCCCTACTAGACACTCATTATGTTTTGTGAGCTTTTTCATAGGTTTTGTATATAAAATTGGAATTTTCAAGAATATGAGACAGAAATATGTGCATTAATATAGACTGAAAAACATTCTCTTTAAAATGTAAGAAGGTATAAAAATGTAAGAACTCCAGCAAGGCCATATCAGATATGGAATTCATGACATACCTTTTTTTTAAACTCTTAAAGTGGAGCCATGTGTCATTTAGACAATGGTAACTTTTACATGTACAGTGATATTTCCTGTAGGTTCATAGAGACATAGCCAGTACTGTTGTGGAAAGAGCATCTGACACACTGGACTAGATAGTATGGGGAATTGTATGGAAATTGCATATAGGATACCCTCAATGCTTCGCTATCTCATCCTTGTTACAAAAGGATGCTGCCTTTCTGAGCTTCATGTCGGATCATTATCTGGGCATTTTGGAAAAAAAATGTTTCTTCCTGTGCTGTTTTAAAACCTAAAGACAAAAATGCAAATGCATAACCATATCTTTTCCCTGTCGAAACAACAGCTTCCAAACAATCTTCAAAATTAGGCCGCAGCTTTATTAAGCGCCAGTTCCTCGACTGCATTGATTGGTAGCACACTGTCTGATGTTGTGTTTTATGGAAAGTACTATCATGTGTCTTTGCCTGCCTGTGCGAAAGATAGACAGGAAAAGGCACATTGCATTCATTCAGATTTTTCTTTCAACTTCTCCAAAACTAGCGTACTCGTTCAGGCATAAGACTGGCACATTAAATTTCCAGCAGATTAATGGAAACAAAATCTTCTTCTAGCTGCTCCCTTCTGGGGTTGCCACATTGGATCATCTGCCTCCACCTCACCCTATCCTTAGCATCCTGTTCTGTCACACCAGCCCTCTACATGTCCTCTTTTATGACATCCAGGAGTCTCCTCAGTGGTCATCGTCTTTCCTCTCTCCTGCCTGGCAGCTCCATCTTCAGCATCCTTGGCCCAGTGTATCCACTATCCCTCCTCTGCACATGTCCAAACTGTCTCAGCCTCGCCTCTCTTACTTTCCCTACAAGAGCACACAGACAAGTAAATATAGAGTACAAAGACAAGTAAATATGCTGTTATATTCCATCACCGATAATAGTTTTTTCATTTCAAACACAATTTCATTTTTTTAAAATACAATTTTACAGGCAACAAACCATATGGCAGCATTTATCTTATATCAACAGAGCAACAACATAATTACCACTTCATATAATGCTGTTCATTCAATCATCCATTCAAAACAAGAATACTTATAGACAGACTGAAGTCTTTAGGGGTTTTTTTGTGCACTGTGAAATATGTGGTGTTGTTCTTAATTGCACTGTATTATACATATAATTTAAAAAAAACATGAAAAATATGTTTTTTTTATTCTTTCTTCTCAGGGCAGGTTCAGTAGATCATTATATAAATTTGAGCCTTCTGCATATCTATAGCATTATTTCTGTTTCACAGTTATTTTAAATTCTTTTTGACTTTTCAGTAGTGTAACCTGGCATCGCACTTTTGTCATCAGTTTGCACTGGATGTGATATTTATTATGTCATGATCTTGTGCGGCTCTGTACTGCATTCACCCAGACACGTGTTTGTCAGTAGCCCCATAGCCGGTGATTACAGTGTGATTCCTTTTGTATCGATTGTCTTCGACATTCTAAAGCGAGAGGAAAACTGACATAATCCCGATCAAGCGAGTTCTGCCTTGGATTCCTCTTTCCCAGACGGCTGAGCCTGTAGGAGAATAAATTAACACGTTACTTTGCTAAAACACCAGATTATGCTACGTACTGTAAAAAAGAAAAGAAAAAAAAAACAGGATAGCTTCTATTTCTTCTTACTTCACGCATGCACATACACACATGCTTCCTGCTTTACACCCTAAGCTCCTGTGGTACAGATCAGACTGTGATGATGAACGACCTCTGTCTTTTACAGTGTGATAAAGCCCCCTGTCTGGGCTTAGATAGGCAAGTTATTGTTGGAACACCATAACCTTTTATTTCATCTGCTGTAAAAAGAAATCAATTAGGATCCTGCCTTGCTTTGAGCGCAACTAATCACATTTTGCTCACCCACACTTTTTTTTGTCTTGGTGGATTTTTTTCTCTTCTAATTCCATCTTTTCATGTCTTTCCCATTCTTTTCTGCGCCGTCTCTCCCTTTCTGTTTAATTTGTGACAGCAGGAGCAGTCAGAGCTCCCATTTAACCCTACGCCTGCAGCTTTAATAGCTTTAATCACTACCTTCACCATGGCAACCTGTCCGGACAACCAGACAAATCCCACCAGGGGTATTTTCTGTATACCAAAGCATACCTCAAATTGCTACCATTTTCAATGAAAAACACACTTAAAGCCGATTTCGGCAAAAAGAAAGGTGCGAAGATTGATGTAAACAATGAATTAATGTGAATTTGAGAAAATATTAAATCAATGAAACATGTCAAAGGACATTCATCAGCTTCAGGCAAATCCTTCACAGTTACAGGATTTTCAAACCACTTCTCATGTTACACCTGCAAAAAGGAAATAATCCGACAGCAAAGCTATGGGTAGATAAACAGAGCACAGACTCCAATTACAAGGTAGGAGGCTACAGACAAGTCGCAAAACCCATGTGCTGTTCCGGTGTTCTGTGATCGGTTGTACAGTATTTTGGGACACATGCTGTAAGGTGTCTTAAATCCATCCGTGCTGTAGTGTCTTTGAACAGCACATTAGTGCATCTTCAAACTAAATTGTGTACTAACCTCAAAATACACAGTTTCCTCTTAAAAGCTTTCAACCTCTCTGAACCGAGAAAACCAAAACAAGTGTAAACCAGGATGAATCAGTCTGGAAATTGTTTTCCCTCAAAAATGCTATTTTTAGAGATGACAACATAGATTTTTGTATTGATTCTCCTTCTTCTCCTTCTTCTTTCTTTCAGAAAATGAAAATAGATGTTATAGAATATCTATAGAATATTCTATCCATTAAACAACTTTTTATAAATACACAGTATAATGTAACCTTTCTTTTTTGGAGTTAGAGGAGAAGCTTTGAATTGTTATACC
This sequence comes from Pterophyllum scalare, assembly GCA_024447675.2. Lineage (NCBI taxonomy): Eukaryota > Metazoa > Chordata > Actinopteri > Cichliformes > Cichlidae > Pterophyllum > Pterophyllum scalare. The sequence continues at coordinate 4,289 of JAMQGT020004763.1, read as the reverse complement.
ACTTTTATGTTTGTGGGCTATATTTTAATATTTCACATGTTTGTTTCTCCGTAGATTATACCTGTGGTCCTCATGCTTTGTCTGGCATGCTCCACTTCAAAAGCCACAAAAAGGTTCATGCCCCAAACCCCACAATTTTCATCAACTGTTAACAGTAAAAAAAAAAAAAAAAGGTTCCAGGCTGAATGTTACTTGAACAAAGGTCAGCGCAATACCAGAAAACTATTTTTATTTTTATTTATTTATTTTCATTTCACTTTTCACTTCATATTTTATCACCTGATTGTGCTGCAGTTGCTCTGCAGGTAAGGACCATCCAGATGTAATGAAGCTTTCGTGAGCTTCATAAAAACTAACAGGTGTCCCCGATTTATTATTCTTATTATTTTGCTGTATTGCCATCACTGTGCTCATTAAGGGTTTCCGGTGATGAACTGCTAGCTCAGTGGCTACACAGTGGTCTTTTTTTTTTGTTATTAAAATGTATATTTAAAGTTTTTTAGGCAAACACTACCACTGTTAAGTTAGCTCATGTAGACTACATCAATCTACTGATACTGTAACAATTTCTACATATTTAAAAGCAGACTAGAGTTTGTTAGTGAGTGAATTTGTTAGAAGTAGTAAATAGAAGTATAAAGAAGTAAAAATCAAAGAGAAGCAGGTAAATATTCTGACTTTTGCTGTTTTACCTTCAGTTGTTCTGTGCTCGCTCACTGTTCAGTTTTTGCTAAATTCTTTTCACAATGAGGAGGGAAGAGAATCTTCCCAGGTGCCTCTTTGTGTCATCTCACCTGTGTGTTTGCAGAAAGGTTGCAGGAGGTGCACCTACATAGCCTAGTTCTGTTGCTTCATCTGTGCCAGAGTGGCAGTGCAGGTGTACGTAGCAGGGTAATCATTAATATAAATGAAAAATATATTTCAAATTATTAGTGCCTGTTTAGTTCTAATTACCTTACAACCAGATCATCTTAAGGTTAAATTATATGGGGGTTTTGAAAAGTAGCGCAACATTCAATCTTGCCATTGTGCTAGTTGGGTATGTCTAGTTATCAGTGCATGAAAGCGAAGAGGTTCCTTGGTGTATTTCTCCATTAGCTGAAAGTGCTGTTGGTCAGGTCATTAATGAGCCAGGCTGGAAAGATTTGTGGTCCCAATGTCAAATGCCATCTTTTCTCAGCAGTGTTCTGATGGTGCAGATATATAGGCTGAAAACAAAAGAAGAAGAAGAAAAAAAGACAAATGTAGCCATGGTGACATCACCATTGGGTTCCAGGCTTCTGTTTTGAATACTCAAGTTTAGTTCTTTTAAATCAGTCATTAATTATGAAATCAAGGACACTGCAAATGTGTACAGTATTTAACTTTCAATGGGAGCATAATTTACTAAATGAACATTATGCTGCCTTAAATGAGACTTAGAAGAATTGAAAGAGACCATAAACCTCTTAAGAAAAAATTTAAGAGTTATTAAATCAAGTGACTAGTAAGCATTTTGTCACAGACAAATCAGACTACAATCAGAGGATTTGCCCCCGTTCACAAGAATGTACTAGACAAAAGTTTAGCCACCCTTTATTTCATTATATTTTTCTTCCAAGGAGCCAGACTTTCTTCTGCTTTTTCACTTCAGGCCTACTGTTTACTGAAGCCTCATCAGAAATAGTCTCAGTGGAAGTGTAACGGATGAGGTGCTGAGGACTCAAAGCAGAAGCAGAGGGTTCGGTTTAGTGCAGTTTTATTTACAGTGACTATGGTAGTAAGGCAGGCGGGTTTGGGGAATAGAGGGGAAAAGGGGGAACTCCGGGAATAAAAGGGATGACTAGGGCTCCGCAGGGAGATGTGAAGAGCGGGCCGTTTGGTGGGCGTTGGCAGGTGACGGGGCTGCGGGTTCCAGGAGGGTTTCCACTCGACCAGGGAGGAATCTGTACACAAAGAAAGCTCAGGTAAGTCACAGCAGAAACACAGGAGACACTCATTAGATGGTGGCCGAAACTAACTGGTTCACAGTCAACAATCCAGCGACGGGTGGAAACCAGCTGCCTGCTTAAGAAGAGCCGGAAAACGAGTTGATCAGAAACAGGTGAGAACAGCTGATCAAGGAGGGAGGAGACACAAACCAAAACCGCTCCAGAAAGACGCGCCCACCAACATACATCCACACATCAGGGGGAGGAACAGGAGTAGAAAAAGAACATCACCGCCAGGGACCATGACAGGAAGGAGCAATTCCCAAGGAAGGGAAACAGGGAGAAAAGGTTGAGGTATGCCAAATTACACAAGAACTCAGAAATCAGTGGCAAGAGGTCTGATGAAGTGATGAATCCAAATTTGTGATTTTTGGTTCAAATCTTCATCAGTATGTATGGAGAGAGGTACAAAAGTGAGTACATTCAGTTCAATTCAATTCAATTTTATTTATATAGCGCCAAATCACAACAAACAGTTGCCTCAAGGTGTTTTTTATTGTGGGTAAAGACCCTACAATAACATGCAACCATCTGTAGAACACAGTGGAGGATCTGTCATGGTTTGGGGCTGCATTTCAGCCAGTGGTGTTGGGAATCTTGTCAAAATTGATGGTATTATGAATGCAGAAGCGAACAGTCAGATTTTGATCCACCATCTGAAATGGTGACAGCAGCTTTTCAGCGTGACAGTGATCCAAAACACTCTGCCAGTGCAGTAAAAGCACACCTGGACAGAAAAAAACACACAGTCGAAAACTATCAGTCATGGATTGCCATCCTCAGAATCCAGATCTCTGGATAGGAGGGAGGTGCTAGGAGCAGGTAAGAGTGAAGGAGTAGAAAAAGAGAGGAGCAAGTTTTTGTGGTAGTCTAACAATAAAATTCAAACATTTCTTATTTTTCAGACAAACAATAAACCCTCTTACAACCATAAACATTTATCTAATAATTTTAATTGTGAATAGTCAAGTTCCAGAGCACCACACCACTTAAAGGTATAATTCTCCATGTGGTTTTTTTATTTGAGGTCTGACAAAGAAGTATTATTCAGAACCTCTGAAGAACCATAACTCCGGTTCTGACATTGTTCTAATTAGCAAGGACTAATAAACAATCCCAACTTTTTTCAACTTTCTTCTATACAATACTTCTATTTCTATTCTATTCACTTGTATTTCTTCGATTCCCTTCCTCACACCATCTTTATGCCTTCTTCTTTTTTATTCTCCTTTTGTCTGTGTTCGCACAGTCTTGTTCTGATTATGCCTCGGGGCTGATAAAAAAATAAGCAAGTTCAGAAATGTTTTCTCTGTTTTTGCAGTGAATGAGTGACTACAACCCTGAAAAATCTGTGCTCCTACATTGTCTCCCCACTATACTCCACACTCTCGTTTTTGATTCTCCACCTTGACAAGAAAAATTGAGAAAACTTCTGAATGAGCTGAGCTGGCTTGACCCCTCCTCTGCAGAGCAACACATTTCAGTTTATCATTCACTGTTGCTTTGCCTCTGCAAAATTCTCATCTCCCCTTGATCTTTCATTCTTTTCCTGTGTGCCTGGTTTCTGTCTTTGTCACTGGTGTGCTCACCTATTTCCTCCTTATTCTCTCTCCCCCGGCATCTCTTTCACTGCAGCCCATGTCTCCCGGAGGGCAGGAGGAAAGAGAGGTTTTAATTAGGTGAACATGTCTTAGCTCCAGGGAAACCAGAGATGGCTATGCTGACACACGGCCACTACTTAGGCAGCCTGACCCAGCTGAGAAGTGTGGCGATCAGGGCGGAGAGCCTCATCTCACCCATTCCCTGGAGACTCTGGCACTACGGCTTCGGCATGCTTCCCAGATCTCTCCATCTTGTTTGCGTCAGTGTTACAGTACAGATTCCCATCAGCAGCTGTAATGGTTGTCTAATAGGGGACTCCAGTCCTGCCTGTGGACAGTAATGAGGACGGCTGCCAGTGGGGCACAATCAACCTTGCCTTTTGCTGGATATGTGCGCACCTGTCTGTCTGTAGGCACTTTCATCAGGGAGGTAGCAACCACCCCAACCCACCTACCTGCCACCCAATCTCCCTGCATCCTCTGGCGCCCCCCTCCCTAAGTCTTTGCTTTCACTTCCTGTCTCACACAAAAACAGTCCCAGACTAATTCCATCAGTCACCCTGAGATTGTATTACATAAGCGGAGTCAAAGACTCAGTGGGAGTTTGGCTTTGGGGTAAGTCTGTTTGCTCTACCTTAGATACCCTATAGTGATAGCCAAGGGAGGAACAATTACATTCTAACCTGCAACACTGTGGAAGAGTACTTATATTTCCCCT
>JAMQGT020004760.1:0-19806 GCA_024447675.2 Pterophyllum scalare | reverse complement strand
ATGTGTGCACTTAACATTACTTCGTTCAGTTTTATCATATTTCTGAGTCTTTGTAGATGTAAGGTCCAGACTGCAGTCTGCATAATCCCGATCCCAGACAAGAGCGAGCAGTGCTGGATGGCAGATCTCTGCTGGTGAGCTTTTCAGTACATTGCTTTAGTTGGGCAGCTTTTCATTCAGTGGAAACTCACAGTAACTGTTATTTATGTGCTTTTATTCCAAACACAGGGGCTGAAATATCTGTTCAGCACTCAGTTTTTTTATGTTCTTTATAAAATATTTGTTTTCTTTTTAATTACGTTTTTTTTTTAAAGCTGTGTAAAATGGAGGTGCAGATTAAACACGCACAAATGAGTTAAATACACTCTCGGTAGCTACTTGATTAGGTGTGAGTACACCTATAAACTGTAGTGCAATCCAATACAGTGCACAGCTTGACTAAAGATAATAACGTTCATGTTACATTGTCAGTAAGAAATGTTATTAAATAGCATGTTTTTGGTGCACAGTGCTGTTTGCAGTGATTGTTTACTGAACCATGTTATCATCAATCAAGCTTTTAACTGAGCACTCCAGTTCTCATATTCACATCCAAATGTGTTCATGGCAACGACTCTAAAGCCAAACCAGCACCAGCAGGTGACGTCGTGGTGGCTGTGTCGAGCTTTTATGTGCTGTCTGTAGGTATAACAAGAGTAGATGCATACGCCGCTCAGAAATATTAAAGGAACACTTTGAAACGAAAGGATGTCACATCATTTGATGGAAATTAAAATTATCAGCCTACAGAGGGCTGAATTCAAAGACACCCTCCAAAAAAGTACAAAATGATGCGGTAAGCTAGTCTAGTGAGCTGAAATTTCATCGCAGCATCTCAAATTGGTGCTCATCATGATGGTATGCATGCTTGACAATGAGACAATGGATGGTGACCTGGGGGGGGGGGATCTCCTCCAAGATGTGGACCAGGCCATCGTGGAGCTCCTGGACACCCTGAGGTGCAGCCTGGCGGTGTGGGATGGACGGAAACGTAATGTCCCAGAGGAGTTCTATTGGTGACCTCGCACTGGTATCGGTTCCTTCGTCCTTCAGGAACTGCCCGTACATTCTTCGCCACATGAAGCCGGGCATTGTCGTGCACCAGGGGGAACCCAGGACCCACTGCACCAGCGTAGAGTCTGGCAGTGGGTCCAAGAATTTCATCCTGATACCGAATGGCAGTCGGGGTGCTGTTGCCTAGCCTGTAGATGTCTGTTTGTTTTATCAGAGACATTCACACCAGTGCCGCTGCTCATCCTGTTCTTCTATGCACAAAGGAGCAGATATCAGTCCTGCTGATGGGTTAAGGACCTTCTACGGCCCTGTCCAGCTCTCCTAGAGCAACCTCCCATCTCCTGGAAGGAGCTGAACTACCTGTGCAACCTCTGTAGGGGCTTGGTATTGCCTCATGGTGCCAGCAGTGACACTGACCCTAGCCAAATGCCAAACAAGTGAAAAAACAGTCAGGAAAAGACGAGGAGGGAAAACCTGTCAGTGGCCTCCACCTGTGAAACCATTCCTGTTTGAGGGTTGTCTGTGATGCCCCTCTAGTGCACCTGTCTGTTAATGTCATTAACACTAAAGCAGCTGAAACTGATTAACAACCCCCTCTGCTACTGAAACTGACCAGATCAATATCCCAGAGGTTTAACTGGCTTGACGCTGAACTCTGATTAGAAAATGCACCTTTAATTTTTTTTGAGCAGTGAATTTCAGTATGATACACCGTGGTTCAAAAGTTAATAATAAGTATGTAGTTCATCTTTTTCGCACTGTCAGCAAAAACAGAAACACTGAAATATTCTAAATGCAGAATTTGTTGATGACTCTGGAGTGCAATAAATTGTACTTGCGTTTTAATAAAATGCCAGCTAAATGTTTTGATAACTGTTTAGTTATGATAATAATCATTTTATTACAGAGCTCCTGTGTATTTTAGTATTTTTCAATCAGACACACAACCCCCGAACCTTTCACTGATCTGCGCTGACCCCAGAACTGACCCCGACTGTGTGAACATGAAACAACAACGCTCTCTGGAGAAACAAAGGTGGAAAAAGTACACGGTGACGCTCTAGTTGCCTTTGCAGATTAATACTGTTGTTGGAGGCCATTTTATAATTCAGACTCTGACCAACAGATGGAAGGTAGATGCAATTTCATAGGCTCATACATGAGGAGGGAAGCCGGTGCATCTGTCTGCCTGTGCATGTGATTGCATTTGCATAGAGTTAACAGGCGTGGGTTTGTCTCAGCGAGCGAAACTGGAGAGATTGTAATACTTGATTCGCATTTACAAGCCTTGGATGCCAAATGTCCCTCATGATTGGTTTGGAGAATGACTTGTTCCAAGCTGCCCCCCCCCCCCCCCAACCACCACTACCACCACTTGCAATAAATGTTGAGGGGAAACAGCTTTCTTCCTCTGTTTTTCATCACCACTGCTTCCTCCGCGTCCTTTTCATGTGTCTCTCGTCTTTGCAATGCAGCAGCAGTTATGACTCAGGCATAAAAAAAAAAAATTAACCAAAAAAAACCAAAAAACAAAACAGGTTATCTGATTGATGTTAGGCAAGTGCTTTAATCTGGAGGAGTGCTACTTCACCACTGCATCACCTCACTGAAGTGTTTAGGCTGTAGAAGAGTGCTTCTTTGCCTCTATGAAAACAGAGAGTGAGGCAGGATGTAGATCAATACCACAGGAACACACCAGAGACATTCTATTTTATTAAACGTTTTCCCATTAAGGCTGCGGTGTGAGCATTGTAGATCATCCCGACGAAGTTGTAAATCACAGACAGACAGCAGTATTGGAAACAATGGGCGGAATCAGAGGAGATCACCAACGAGCAGGAGCCGTTTGGTGTTTGTGCCACGGGGAGCCTCATGCATCTTGTTTTTTTTTTGTGGTTTTTTTTGTTTTTCTTCATCGCCGCACATCTCAGGTGCGCTTTAGTCATTGTGTAGCATCACAATGACATTGTGTTCGGATGCTTCACAGCGCTCACACTCGCGTGACAGGCGTGACACAGCGCAGCCCGGCAGCTAACGACCTTTGTCTCATCTTATTGACTCACAAAGAATGACTGACACACAGTCCGGTGACAAATTAAAGGAAACATCAACAATGTTTATGTTGCGTGTGCTTTACGTGCACCTACCTGCTCGTCAAGAACGTAGTGAAAGATGACTCATCCGACTCTGACGCGTCCCTGCACACTCCTGCTTTGGTTTCTTTTGAGGGGGTTTCATGGGTCACAGCCCTGCCAAAATTTCTCTTTTTGTATCTGTCCGTTGCACTGCGCTGACATTCGGCGCCACCTGAGGAACGGTTGCTCTTCTTTAACCTTACATGTTGCACTAATGCTTGAGCATCACTGTCTTCACATGTGCATCGTGCGTCACAGTTTCGGACCGCATTTGCTGATGTCACTGTAGTCAGTCTTTGGGATTAAATATCCGGACCTCTGAGCATCGACAGGGAACCGCTGCCGTCCCTGTTGTTAAAGCTACAACAGTTCCAGACTGGCTACAAATCCCAGTTAGCCCACTGTTTTCACATAAAAGTTTTAAATGGAATAAAAGCCTTTTCTATTTCTGTCCACTATTTTTTTTTTATTTATTTATTTTTTTGGATTAGCTCATGCTTCAGTGACAGGCTTCTCTCTCCTTGGCATGTCTTCTCTCTCTCATCATCTACTGAAACTAAATCTCAATTAACTGGGTTTGTTCAGCATTGTGCATCCTGCAGAGCATGATTCAAAACAGCAACATTGCATCCCACCACCACCACCACCACCACCACCACCACCACCACCACTACTAGTCAAAAACAAAATGTGGTTATGAGACAGACTGCCAGATGGTGACATTGTTTCCATTTCACACTCTCCGCTTACAAACCAGAAGCAATTAATCAAAGCACTGCAGCGACAAATAAAAAAAACAAAACAATTTAATTTGTCTTTATTTTTTAAATACATTGAAATTTGATTAAGAACATGTGCCTTCCTCCAGTTATTTCCTTTAACCTGTCACCTGCTTATATTCCATATTGTTTCCCGAAAGGTTTGCAAATATGGTTGTGTATATGTGTGCGTTTGTGTGTGTGTGTGTGTGTGTGTGTGTGTGTGTGCTGCCAGACAGAAATAGTTTGACGCTCACTTAATTTCTTACATTAAAAAGACACGTCACACCCACAGTAATGTTCCCAGATTATTTCTCTACCAGACTCCTCATTTTCATTTGTCACTACCAGCTGGTCACTGTTGAAATGTGATCAGTTTGTAGCCTACAGTAACAACATGTTACTAATGTCCATAATCAATTATCAGTAATCTTTTTTTTTTTTTTGTAAGCTCTCTGTGCTGCCAGACAACATAAATACACAGACACACAGACACACACAAAGTGGAAATAGGCATGCTGTCCTTCTCATATCACTCTACCCTGTGTCAGTTTAGTCTGTATGACTTTATATATACAGGCATATGATGTAATAAAATGAAATATGCTTGGATCAAATATACCAAACTACAGATTTGAAAAACTGCTTACAAATATGAAAACCGCCGTCTGGCATTAAACAGAAGGCAATAACTCTGTGGTACTTTACTTCCACATCAGTTCCAAGAAACTGGGATCCTGCCTGCAGTGGGTGTGCACATGCGAATATAAACTTCCATATATCAATAGTAGCAGTGAACATCTTCATCTGCGGTTTTCAGAATTAGCTATGCTCCTTTGTAGCGTAATTTCTCGTGTTTACCTATTAAAGCCTTTTTTTTTTCTCTCTCTCTCTCTTGGTGGTTTTTGTTTTCTGGCGCTCATATTCACAGAAGCCCAGGACAAGATAGCAGGTAGGGGGTTCAGTGCGTAGCCCAGGGCCACTTCAACACAACAGATGGCTGTTGCTGAGATCGAATCTGTTACTGTTTGGTTCCAGGGTGTTCACCTCAAGCACCAAACAACCCCGCCACCCAGTTCAGATTGTACTTTGTTGGAGGCCATTTTCTAAAGCAGATGGAAGGTGGCTGTAATTTTAGAGGCTTGCATGTCGGTAGGTCTGCCTCTGCTGTTTGCTCTGATAGCATCCAGCTCATTTCCTTTGTGCTTAGCAGTTGTTATTCAGGTCATGTCACTGCCAGTTTATTTATAAGGCACTTTAACAAAACAGGATAAAACATTTTACGGAGAACAAATAATTTAAGAACCGATAAAAGAGGCAGAAATAAGAGACGGGCTTTAATTTTAATCATGCTGCCAAGAAGAAGCTTCCCTTTGCTCGAGTCTCCTTGCTTCTGTATGATATTCATTCTGACAAAGTAGAAATTTAAATGACGGTACGCTCTGTGTCAGGATGAGCTTGTCTACTCGAGACATCAGCGTCTCCATCATTTTTTTGAACACTTTTACTTTTGCACCATTTTCTCTGACCGCAGTCGGAGCGTCTGTGAATAACAGGACATCATATCCGTCGTTGCACAGTGGCCTAATCCAAACGCACATCCGCGGACAACCGGAGGCGCCGCCTGTGTCGTCCGTGCTGTTTGATGACAGCAGCTTGATGAGAAAAATTATATCACAAACCACAAATAAAAACATCAGAGGTTGCATGAGTTATGCTTTTAGTCCACATGAAAATATTACATCAGCATTTCGCCACACAATACTTCTGAAACTGTGTCCCTTTGATGCAGCCTATAGTGATGGCGATTTATAGTGTCAGCCTGTTAAGGACCTCGGCACATTTCAACGCTTAATGGCCACTTTGATTCTGTGTAAAATGATGATTGTGAGTCTTAAGCTTTGCCTGAACATTTTTGCACTCTTCCATTCATCCCGACTCATTTTGGCTGTCGTGTGTTTAAAGCTAATTCACCAATCAGTGAGAGTTAGTTGGTGTTTTTAATAACAGAACTGTAGATGCTAAGTGACTTGATTTATTACAGAAAAGTTTCTTTTGACTTTACTGTGTTTTAATTTGCTAAACTTTGATAAACTGAGAGCTCTTTACTGAACGTCTGTGGCTGCTGGTACAGAGAGTTGGCTGCGATATAATATTTAACTGTTTGCTGGTTTCTTTCATATACACTGAGATTCTTGACCCACATCAAAAAATCCATTAAATTTAGATGTAATCCTGGGAATTTAATGACAACGAAATGGTTAAAAACTAGACTAATGATTATTCAGTTGACTCTGTGCAGTATCGGGGTCGACCAGTCAAATTGAACCTGACTCATCTGTACAAGAGGCCATATTTTCCTCTGAAGCAGCATTCAGATGACTCTCAGGTGTATTTGATTGTCAGAGGCTCGCTCTGCTCATCTGTGTGAATCATCTTACAGTCATTGTTTTTGTCATAAATATGGATGGATGTGCCCCGAGGTTGTCGAGACCAGTGGGATGGAGAACATGGCATCAGAACTAATTGAAAGTTTCAGAAGTTAAGCTTTTGTAAAATTATTCAGATTGATTACTGTCAAATTATTGTTGGCCCGAAGCTCTTCTGTGATGAACTGAGTTCATCAGGTTTTGTTCACCGAGGCAAGAAAAGCAACTTCATCACCACAGATGCATAATTTCTTAAAAACCTGCCAGAACAGCGGCGTCTCTGAAACACTTCTCAGGAGGGGGAACGGCTAAAATATGCCAGCATGATCACAGTGCAACTGCAGAAATGTCCTATTTACCAAAGGATCCCAGTTTGACACCTGCACTGAAGCAGCTCCACTCTGACCAAGGAGAAGTAGCAATTTAAGCGGTACCAACTGACCTGACCTGACCCCGACCCCAATGAGAGCACATTTGTGGGAAAACTGGAAGACTGAGGATGTTTAACAGTCGTCACATCACAACAGATTATTCCTAAGCTGGTCAGATCATGCTGGGACAACATTCAGGTTTAAAAAAAAATAAAATAAAAAAAGTCAGAGTGACCCTCTCGAGAAGACCCGGCCTCGTGTCACCCAAGAGCCCATCGTTTGCGCTCGCCTTCCTCCGAACCTGCTCTCTGTCTCTGGGGTGACACAGCAGCACTGCGACCGAGCAAAGCCTGGAGAGGGAAATCCATCTCTTCTGCTTGCAGGTCACATTAATGAGTCAGCTCTCTGCCTTTAGAATCAGCTGCCCCCGGTTCAGCGCTAATCTGCACATCAGCAGCGTGACTCTACCGGCGTAAAGCAGTCACAGCTGCCACACATTTTCAGCATTGCTGTCACATTTACACTCGCAGTGGTCAGCTTTTAGTGCCTCGACAGTTATATTATGAATGCCTATATGATAGTATCTATGAATAAGTGGCTGTGTATAGTGTGAGTAGGCCTACATAACACCATGAGTGCTGGCTGTGTCTGTCAGCACCCTCTGCTGCACTCTAATCCCGTCAGACTCTTAGTGTTTTCTGCTTTCTCCATAAACTGCGCCTTGGTTTCCCGTTTACGCTGAACTTATTCTCTCTGATGTTTTAAATGTAATGAATTTAAGCTTTCGAGACAGATTGAAATCCAACTGTAGATGCATATTCTGGCCAGATGCTGGAAAATAATAATTAATTAGCCCTGCAATTATGCGGAAATTAACCATTGTTCTCTTCATTCTTCAGTAATTTCAGCACACACACTAAGGCGCTCCGATGCCTTTTTGGTATTTATCTGATTAGTATAACACAATGATCTGTGTGGATGAAAGAGCAGACTGAAACACAACATTTGACGACGTCACAGTTTGTAAAACAAATGTATCCATATGTTTTGTGTCAGCTTATTAATATTAGTTGGCTTGCGAGCTGTTATTGCTGGTGCGGTGTTAAAGAGAACGTGGCTCCCGTTTAGGTGTTCGGACATAGAAAATGTGCATCAGTTCAACCGAATTAAAGTGTTCCGGACACCCCAGCTGTGTAGGAATAAATGGATACAATCTGATAGAAGAAAAAGTGATTCTGTAGGTTTTTATCATTTTAAAGTTTATAGCTTCCAGCAGTGGTGGGAAATTCTTTTTTGTGTGTGTGTGTGTGCATCAAATGATTAATGCAAGCGTGTTAGTATTAACACACTTTTGACCACTGCAAGACCCCCGCACAGCTTAGCCCAGATGTTCCTCGAGGTTGCTGCTAAACTGCTACAGTGTAGAAGTTCTGCTTTTTGTGGTTAGGAGCACCTTATAATTACCACCTTGTGGCGCGAAGTAGAGGCGACTACGAGTTGAATATAACCCATTTTATAAAAAATATATTTTATTGGCTCTACAATGTCTCTACTACATATTAAGTCTGCATTACCATCAGAATTATAAGTATTCTGTCTGTAATATAAAAGCTAATTTACTGTTAAAATTTTTTTTTTAAAAAAAATCACACAACAGTGTCACTCACACTCTCATCGCTTACTGCTCCCATCTGGCAGCCTTCATTTAAAAAAAGAAAAAAAAAAAAAAGCTGGCAACCCAGTTATCCATCAGTAAAGTCATGCACAGCGGGGTTGCATCAGCGCTGGCTGCGTTTGGCAGATCTGTATCCTCGCCACCACAAACATCAGGTGATGCACCCTGGAGCACGGGGCTCAGATAAACAGAATGTCTTAGACGCTGCTTCATTATTGTTCACCAGATGCACAAGACCCAGAAGATACACTGGAGCACTGGTTTTGCCAAAAACCAATTGCAGGAATGTTATTTTCCTGCTGTTGTCATAAAATACAAGCTGCCATCTAATCACAGTACTCTTGGGCTTAGGCTGCATGATTGGTTTGTGTTTCAGTGTGAATGTTAATGGACTGGTGGTTTGTTTGTTTTTTTGAAAACACACCTCTATGTGTGTGAACTGCACGTGGACATAGGTCAGGCCCGCTGTCATCGTTTACCAGTTCTTTGTCCTAAATGTCAAATTTCAAATCTGTGACATTAACCAAAGTTCCCATGAGCTTCCAATCTTATTTTCCGTCCTCCAGCACAAAGCAATAAAACCTTTGCCATGTCCTCTTCTTCATCTCCTCATTTCCCCCCAGCACAATTGAAACCCTAACAAACAAATCATTTATAAATGCTGTTTTTCCTAAAGCTAATTCAAAGCCACCAGCTTCACTCCTTTTATCCCACCACATAGACATCCCCCGGGACTGTGATAGTATTAGCAGAAGTAAAGTCATCTGCTGTGTTTATTTGCTGTGTCCCCCCCTCCCTCCTCACACTTCCCCTCACAGAGATTAAGGTTCAGAAGCTGCCTGCTGGCAATTAAATCTATCAGAGGGCAGCAGAGAGCGCTCTGTCAGAACTGTTCCAATAATTGCAGTTTAAATGAATATGGATTCAGAAAACTTTTGACAACACACAGCCTGTTAATTTGCAACTTGGGACTTAAAAAAAAAAGAGTTTTCTTCTGTCATGTCTCTTGGTTTGTTTTTCCTTTCTTCTCAGATGAACAGGAATGTCTCATTTACTATTCTCTTTCTCACTGTTTACAGACACATAGAGAACTGGACAGGATTGCAGACTCTGAGAGACGTCGATATGGAGCTCTACACCGGACTACAGAGGCTGTGAGTGTTGATGCTGTTATCTGCGGCGGTGGTTGTGACGGTGGGGGTGGGAGACACTTCATTGTGTTTCCGCCCTGCTGTTTTGCAGATCTGGAAAAGCGCAGTAGAAACTGCGCCACTGTTAATCCCTGCTTTCCATCAGGTCGCCTGCCTGCTACCGCAGAGAGGCCATGGTTTCCTCCTAGCGATGAGTGCAGTAATTCACCTCAGATTCCCAAGTTTCAGCATCTGGATTAAATGTCACACGCGTCTCTGGGGGCAGACAGAGCGTTAGTCGGGCTGTGCAGAGAGAAGCGTGAGTGGGGGGGGTGTTCCTGATCCTAACACAAGCTGATGTTTAAACAAGCTTTTAATTCTTGACAGTCACACGCTGGTGGAACATCCCCTTCGCTTTGCTTAGCCACTGATCAAATAATGCTAAAAAGCAGCGGGGAAAATTGAATTAGGAGTCCCTGCTGTAGCATTGTGATTCTTTTTTTTTTTATTCTCATCTCTTCACATATTAAAGCAATGTTACGCTCTTCTCCTGCTTTGCAACCATGCACTATGAGGCCACATCCTTTAATTTCTCTCACCTCTTCCATTCCCCAGCCTCCTCTTCATCCCCCAACCCCACAGAGAACCATATTCTCCTTTGCCCTCCAAAGTCAGAGCTGGCCTTTCCCCTGATCCCCTTGATCCCTCATCAGAGAGGCCAAGTGCAATATCTCCACGGCTAAATTAGCATTTTTCTCATTACCACCGTTTCTCTCCTGCTGCCTTGTCTGGGGACACCGGCTCCTCCCCACCTGGAGTTGAGCCTTCACATGGAAGGCTGTCGCGATGCTGCCTTAAGGAGCTGTTAACACTGTGGCTACAGAGTAGAATAAAGTAACTGTACCGACTGTTGCTGTAGCATATACTGTACACACAACAGTGCCATGCAATCGACTGTATTTGGTTACTTTATAAAGCCTTTGACATTCATTATTCAATGATTTTCTAAAACAGCACTCTCTGCTTTTAGCACGTACTTCTCATATATGGAGCTAATTTCCTGCCAAAACAAACAAAACATTTTATAGACGCCCGACGATTCACTAACAGACCCAAAGTGGTCTTCACCTGAAAAGCAGCATTAACAAATGAATGCAATTCATTTTGCACATACTGTGCAAAACGTCCCCATCAAACATGTTTCAAAGAAACCGTGCTTCAGAAACAAATGGAGCTTATCTCGCAGGATGCAACAAATGTGCAAAGAAAAAAACGTTGTGGCTTTTAGCACAGCCTTTCTGTTTTGTCCTGAGCAATTTGCGCTCCACAACAACAATTGCATTTAAAAGTGTTCCTAAATGTTGCCCAAATGATGTCATTTTACTTGCGGCGCAGGTCAGAATGCCAGCAGCGCTCTCCCTCGCTTCGCTGATGAGCAAAAAGTAGAACCTGAAGTTTCTGACTTTGAGGAAAATGAGTGCGAACACAGCAAAAATGTATATTTCAGGTTTGTCCACGTAGAAGCCTCCTAGATGCTCTTTATTCGGAGCGCCTCTCCTGTGCTTCCTGCTGGTTTGACATAAAATTCCTAAATTTGGGCTCATCAGACCAAAGCAGAGATTTCAGCTGGACTTTTTTTGGTCTCATATGGGTAGTGACTTCTTCACAGCAGTTTGACCACAAACTGATGAAAGTCTCCTTCCAACAGAGGATCGGCTACCTGAAGCGGTGATGTGGAATTTAATCCCACCTCTCACCCTATGACCCCACCCCACCCCCAACGAATGCTAAGGTGGATAAGCAGTTTAGAAAATGAATCCTGTGAACCTGCCACAGGTTTCCAGTCAGTGCTTCAAGAAACTTTCTTGAAAGTATTTGAAATGTTGCGCGTTGACGTTGCGGCTGTTTTGCCTTCACTAAGTTGAGCAGCTCTTGGATGTGGCGTGAATTACTCCAGCGGCTGAATGCAGCTGTTGGCTGTGCGCCAACGCATTCTCAGTGCGCCGCAACAGATGATCCCAAACGCATTAAGAAGGCAGGAAATTTCACCAGTCGACATTTTAACGAGACTCACTTTTGTGTTGAAAATCATTTCAGCGGTGGACCTCATGATGCTGGTTAAGCTACTGTCAATAACAATCTGAGAAATAAACCATGCTTTCCTTTGTTTACACTTTTTTCATTATATAGCTGCCTTAGTGTTAGCTTTTAGTATCATCTGGATTGTTGTGCAGTGTGGGGAAACAGAATAAGAACAGCAGTGATTTAATGTATCCTGCATTTACCACACTGTGTTAAACATACAGTAGCTGTTTCTTCGCATCTGCCACAATTTGGCACCTGCACCTTACAGTAGATTTCTAGTTTGCCTTTTATTTATTGTTTCAAACCAGAGCAGTATGTCCAACAAAGGAAGTGAACGCAAAGAGTCACATTTTTTTTCAAGCTAGTTTAAAATCGTTCATATTCTATATACGCGTCATGGACAAAAGCATGGGGCCACGCCTCTTCAGGTGTCCTCCTACTACTGTTCAGGTGCATAAAATCCAGCACCAAGTCATGCAGCCTGCCTTTACAAACATTTGTGAAAGAATGAAAGATGCCATCATTGCAACAAGTCAGTTTGTGAAATTTCGTCCTTCCTAGATATTCCACGATGAGTTGGAAGTGGTCTCATTTGTAAAGTGGAAGCCTTGAGGAACTACCCCCACTCAGCCACAACACGGCAGGCCACACACAACACATACTCGGGATTGCCGAGTACTGAAGCGCATGGTGCATAAAAGTCTCCAACTCTCTGCTGACTCAGTACCTGCACACCTGCTTCGGCATTAACATCAGCAAAAAAAAAAGATTTAGATTTAAAGGGCCGAGAAGCTCCTGTGTAGGCGGTCCAGAGCTTTTTTTTTTTCAGTTTTAGGTTTGGTTTAGCAAATTTAGTGATTAAAATTAAGAAAATGGATAATAATAATAAATGAAACGCCCCATAGTGTGGGTTATAAAAGCGTTCTTTTAAACGTCATATCCAGCCAACATTTAGGCGAGACGCTGCAGGCCAAAAACAGGCTTTCCTGTACACTGGTTAGTTTTGAGATTTTGGTCTATTTTCTTCCACACTCAGTACTCAAAGGCATAGGATAAAGCAGTGAATGGGTGAATGCAGCTCATAGTAAAAAGTGCTTTGAGTGCTCAGCGAGAGCAGAAAAGTACTGTATGAGTACCAGTCCATTTACCATATCTGTGGCCAAAGATTGACTGGAACATTATGTTTTTCGTTAAAAAAAAGGTGAAATTTTAGATTATATTTTCTCTAAATTATTTTTCTCATACTTTGAGCTGGAAATCTTCACTTCAGTGACGGATACACAAACCAGGCTTTCCAGTTGTATTCCTTTTCATGCAGGTTAATGCAGAGGAGTGTTTTCATATAGCATCCAGTTTTATAGCACATTTTATATCTAAATGCATAATGAAAATGTGGTTTTTCTGCCTTTTCAGAGTGAGATGCAGAATGCACTTGAATCAAATGTGTCAACAAAAAAACTCGATGTTATTCAATTGACATATTTCCATTTTGGAAAAGTATGTAAATGTTTTTTTTTTCCATTTTAGAGACTGTCTTATTTGCATATTTAAACATAAACATTCAGGAATAAAATGCAATGCAAAACACCATATTCATGTAAGTAATCAACTGGGGAGGTTTCCTGGGGATACCCATTAGGTAAATGTTTACCCCATTCACCTGAGTCTCCATTTAAATCACCGCTGTTTAAGGAGATTATTGTGCTTAGTATAAATGCCATTACTCTAGTCATTACTGCTGGGAGGACAACAATAAAAGCAGCACAGTCTTCTGTATGTATTATTGGGCTAATTTAAAGGATGTGAAAGTGGAAGCAGAAATACTATTGTTCATTTTTGCGTGGGGAACCTATTTGTAAGGAATCCCCCAAACTCTATGAAGGACCCTCGGAGGTGCCAGAGCCCCACTTTGGGAACTTGTGGGCAATGAATCACCACATCCCAGCCAAACACCGCAGAGGTATGATCGAGCTTGCAGAAGGTAATTGGCACCAACAGCTGGGTGTAATCAGCACACTGCGTTATGAGGCGCTCACTGAAGATGTCAATGACGTCTTTAGAAAGAGACATCTGTGATTACAAGATTAGAAGTCATTACCACTGTGGCCCAGAACGGTGGTTTCCAAACCGGGGCGCTGGGAATTCTTGGGAGTCATTGCGCAGAATCCGCTGGGTCTCCAGCAAAATGAGCATGAGTGTGATTTGACGGTTAACACAAAGAGAGAGTGCACGTTCTAACCAGAGGTTTCAGTCATTTCACAGTACAGACGCACAGGTTCACAAATCTTTCATCGAATGGCGCACGGAAGTGAATTTTCCTTTGGCTGTCTGCTCTCTGGGATGTGCCAAAATACAGATGAATGTTTAAATAAGAAAAACTAGATAATAACTAGATAACTAGATTATAACTAGATAAAAAGATAGAACCCTTCTTGTTACGGTGCACTGCTGTGGCAAAAAAAAAACCAAAACATGCAAAATGACTTGAAGTGGAATACATGCAGCTGCATGTGAGCGCACTAGGAAAAAAAAACAAATGTCTTCGTTTTGCTGGATTCCACACAGTTTGATCTGTATTTGATCTCTTTTCATTTCAGAACTATCATGAATTGTAACCTGAGGGTGATCCAGGCTCGAGCGTTTGCTCAGAACCCACACCTACGCTACATGTGAGTAAACACTCCATCTTTGAGACCATGTTTCCCGTGCCGTGAAGAGATTTATTATGTTATGTGACGTTTGACAGCTTGTAGTAGGGCTGTATGGCTGTGGATGACTTAGTGCTGAACAGAAGATGATGCAGTTGATAGAGGCTGGCTTCGGGAAAATTGTGGCACTGCCATTACTGTCGCAACTGCTGCACATCTTAAATGAGACATCCATTATTTGCTTTGGATAATTGGATTCCTATCTGCCCCGGTTCCTTTGTGCTCCGGTAGAGCAGCATGCCGAAGACGCAGTTCCATTTAGTCGGCGCTCGCCAAATGGACAATTTGTCCAGGAGGCCGAGCATCAGAGAGCTGAGCGAAGAGCAAAGTAATTTCTTTAACAAAGGCTGATGTGTCACCATATGACAGCCTGTTATTCCCCAATTTTCCAGGAGTAAACACGTTGAGGAACTCACTCACAGTATTTTACCTGAACACGCTGCCATTTGCAATTTCCCGTCGTCGACTGATAGGCAGCTTGGTCTCTCTTTTCTCCTGCAGATGACTGCTGTTAGGCTTAAATCTGTGTGTGTGTGTGGGAGAAAGAGAGAGAATCGACAGCAAGTAGCAGTTCATAATATGGAAACTAAAAATGCTGCATTTTTCATTTGAGAACTTAATCATGCCTGTTACTGAGGCGGAAAATACTAGCTGGACTGTGCTGTCATACAAGCTGACTTTTTTGGCGTCTGTGTGTGTGTGTGTGTGTGTGTGTGTGTGCGTTGAGTTCCTGGGTGCTTTTGTGTGTTTAGTGTGCTGCTCTGTTTAAGAAAAGTCGGCATCGCTGGTCTCTTTATCTAGTTAGATGATTGGTCGGCTAAATCAAGCCCGTCAACATTTACTGAAAGTTATTTAAGTCCTGCCTTCGCTTTAATTTTCTTTTGAGAAAGATGGATTTGCTTACACGAGAACAAATACATGATCGTAACCTTCTCACCTCTTCCTCCATTTTGCTCACTAAAAATAATTGCTGTGCAGTGGTAAAGGCCTAAAAAAAGATAGGAGAGGTGTGTAGCACATAAGTGAAGAACAGGTGAATGAATATTCATGCTTTTTTTTTTTTTTCCTTTCTCTTTTATTCTCACCTGCAGTGCAATATAAATGAGTGTGAGGTTCAGAGCCGCAGTGATAATTAGGATGCAAACAATTTGAGCTAAAATCAAAATCTTACCCGAGATGTGTTAATTAATGTGTATCTTTAAAAAGCCTGTCCCAGATATATATTTTGAAACTCTCTTCAGTTTTCAGGCTGTTAAATGCTGCTCCAAAGGCAGACGAAGGCTGATCGCGTTATTTTTTCCGCTTCCTGTGCATTTTTTTACTGCTCCTGCACGGAGGCATTTGCATTGTAACCACCGAACACCCCCACTTCAGGCAGTCCGTGACAGGCCTCTATTGTGCTCTTGTTAATGCAAGTGGACAGTTGCTAGGTGACTCTGAGGATGATGATGTCAAAGAAGATTAATTATTATGCCTGTGTTTAGCCTCAGAAGACCGACCTCATTGATGTCTGTGTCAGACAGGTCTGCTGAAAGCCCGAGCCATCAGACGCTCAACCGGTTGCTCCTTTTGTGAGAAGAATCGACGCTATTGTCTTCATCACGTGTTCAGGCCAAAACAGGCTCAATTAGTCACAGCGGAGATATCATTAATCCCATGCGCCATAAATGTGATGACTGTAATTAACACCCACCCCAGTTATGTTCTCTCTTCAATCAGTATTCTTCTTCTCTGTTTTTGAAGACATGTACCGTGCATTATTTTGCATGTATTACAATATGGCTTTGTGCATGGCCTCTGAATACAAAGAGGTGGGATCGTGCTTTCTTTTTTAACCCAACAATATACGGCAAAACTGACATGGCGCGCAGTGGTTTTACGCCTTTGCCTCACAGCGGGATGGTTCCTGGTTCAAACCTGCTGGCTGGGGTCCTTCATTGTGGGGTTTGCAGATTCTCCCTGCACTTGCATGGGTTCTCTCCGGGTTCTGCAGCTTCCTCCCAAAGGTTAAGCCAGCGTGAAATAATTATGCAAAGCCTGGTCTTCTCTGAATGGTCATCTTCCTCCAGCTAATCAAAGCTACCATCAGCCTTTTTTGTAACCAGGAAAGTTAGCCACTAGCATGACATGGAGGGAAATTAGGCACTCGACATTGTTTATGAAGTAAAAATGCGTGTCCAGTTCCATAGTTAGCAGTCCTGGTCAGTAACTGGTAGAGTCACAGGGGTGGTACCTAAAAGTTAGCATGTGTCCAATTTTTTTTTATGACTCTCCATAATGCAAAACCCAGAAATATACAAACACATGCAAAAAAGCTTTGTTATTATCAGGCCAGATACTAGCCTGCGGGCCACCTGTAGTATAAGGCTGCAGTTGGTAAATGGAGGTAGGTCATATTTTGCATACCTATAATTTTGTATGTAGCTGGGTGGCTATAACCTGTAACTTAATGTCATAATGGAGTTTTCCACCTGGGCTTTTTCTCTTGGGATGTCAGTGCCAGTACACATGTTCTTTGTCAGTTTCTTTTGAATGTGACATTTTTTATTTGTGGTTGTAAAGTACATCGCAGATCTACCGGCAGAGGTTCACTTAATGTTACAAATTTCCATCACAAGGCGACAGCATCACGAAGAACAGTGGTTACCCCGTCAAGATTTTGCCCAGTGCATTTTGGTCTGTGGTTTGTGTCACGTTTGTTTGTTACACCGGGGGTTGAGCTCGGTCTGCACCAAGCATGGAGAGCGGTGATGTGAAACTGCTTGGTAAATATGCCGGTAACGTGTTGAAATATTCTTGCGTCAATACGTAGTTATGAGACAAGAGAGTGTTTATGTTTGTTTGCCGTTGGTGTGAGTGACATCTGAGACCGCCATGTCCTCACTTGTAGCAAGATGCTAGGTGTGCTGCTGAGAAATGTACGTGCCTGCAGGCATTTTATTGTAGTTTTGGTGGTTTCTGTGAGTAGCCAGACCCACTGCCGTATTCAGGGTTTTTGTTTTTGTTTGTTTTTGTGTGTTTTACTCTTTGTATCTTTGTGTGCCATTAAATTGCTGCAAGAACCCTCATTATTGTGTCCGGTGTGGACACTAATTTCCCGGGCTACATGTGAGATATAGTTACATTTCAGTTCATATAACCTACATCTAACTTATTGTCCCTCTATACACTATGTACAGTTTTGTGCATATGGACTGTATATAAAATATAGATATTGCTTGCAGTGCCTATATTTTCTCTAATGGCTATAAAGGGGTGACACTTTTGGCTGCAAAATGTCTGTTTGTACAGAAGTCTGTATTAAAATTATCCTTGTACTCCCTTGATTTCTGACCTCAGTGAACACATTTTCTGGCGAGTTTATGCCTCAAATGCTAATTTAACCGATTATTTAATAAAAATGATGTCCTGCTTTTAACAAATGGTTCCATCTAGAGTAAAATGGGCGACAGGGTATACTTTAGGACGTGGCTGCTATGGTTGACTGCACTAGCGTGCAAACAAAACAAAAAGACGGCGACTGCCAAAATGTCAAGTTGGGGCTTAAAAACGGAGACTTCACAAAATAATGGGTGATATCACAGTTGCTACGTACATCTATCTTTTTATACGGTCCCGTTCTCCACTAAAGTTCAATTACAATCAAAGTCCAAAAACGCGCCCCACAGCAACAGCGATCTTCATAACAAGCACTAAAAGTATAACACAGCTTTAAACCACGCTAGTCTGAACCGCGCCGACCTCTTTCAGTAGAAATGAATTCAGCTATATTTAATATCCTTTTCCTGTAGCGTTGTTTATTTTCCTAACAGCTCTTGTCAAAGCATCAGTGTTGTCATTATGAGATGACCTCTGTGGGCCCTCTATATTTCATGTGAGCCCAGAATAAACCTAATTACAATATTCCATATCTTGTGAGAGTGCTTTATTCTCATTAGCGGGATGTTGCAATTCATAGCAGAGGTCTGAGAGATTTCACCCATGAGCAACCAATACTTTCAGAAGCCCTGCAGTCTGCTGACGTGTCCTTGGGCAAGACGCACAATCCTTAATTTTCTTCTAAGACGAGCGCTGCGGCTGAACGACGTGTAGGTAAACATGAACTGTGCGGGGCTCCAGAATGTGATTAACTCTTCAGCGTTAAATGTGTGTAACATGAACAAATATTTGTGCAGCACTTTGAATTAATGTGCTTGCAAGGCACAAACATGAAATCAACAAACTGTCATAACATTTACATTTTAAACATCTAGCTGATATTGGGAAAGTGTACAATTAGTGTCAAAGTAAAAAAAAAAAAAAAAATTATAATTAAAAAAAAATTACAAAAAAATTTAACAGAGCACAAGTAAACTGATGTCACCCCAAAATTATACAGCATGGCTGGGTGGTTGATGAGATACAATATTTCATCAATGTATTATCTACACTTACAGTGCTTCAAAAATTTATTAGATCATCTGTCTTAAAAGCAAGAAAACACACAAATATTTTAGAAATCTGTCAAAAGCTAAAAAATTATGTTATTTATTAAGCAAATAACAAACTGAACTCATGTTTTCATACTCAAGTTTGAGCCCGAAATGCAAGTAAATGGCTGTAATCTGACATCCTAATAAAGAAAATAATAATAACGTGCTTTACTATTTTAATGCTTTTGGAAATTAATGGATGATGGTAACTATATTTGTGCTTTAAAAATATCATTTTGATTGCTCATACTGGAAGATTGACCATTAGATAAAGAAAAATTATTTTGCTCACTACCAATACTGTTAATTTAGGGCAGCTGTGGCATAAACCTTACTCTGGGTGGTGGTCCAATACATTTGTTAAGCGCTGTATGTGTTTCCGGTCTGTGGTCATTCTGCTTGAAAAGTCATACATCACCCCACTGCTTCATCCTCACTCAGCTTTGAATGTTATCGGCGAATTAAATGACTAAGTTGTAACCACTCCCAGAGATACGGCTCGTGGAGGCCCTTCTCTACCTTCTAGTAGGTGTTTAAAGGCACCTACCATTCCACTGTAAGATGTGGCTTACATATTAAAAGGGTCTGTTTGAACCAGAGACACAACACTTTTCAGAAATATTAAAACAGGCCTCTGTGGTCAGGTCAGACTTTTCTCTCTCATCAACTAAGCCATTAAAATAGGAGATGGTATTTCATCTGAATGTGGCAGGTGAGTCTGTGGCTCCCCCTGTATCACTGGATTACTAAAACCCAAGCTCTTTCTTTCCCTTGGTCCTTGCTCAGAGGTTTTTGACACGTGCAAACTGAATGAGGTGCTCGTGGCTTGCCTCGGTCGCCCATTTTCATACCAAGATATGCAAAATATGACTTTTTCATAAGATCTGTTTTGTTGTTGTTTGGATGTAATGAAGCATCCACAGATACAGCAAAAAAACATCTGGATAATTGTTATTATTGCCACTTGTGGGGGGGGGTAGTGATGTGATA
>JAMQGT020004759.1:0-16770 GCA_024447675.2 Pterophyllum scalare | reverse complement strand
ATGTTATGTTATACGTACTTCGTTCAGTTACGTATTGCTAGGGCTTCCCCGCGACCTTCAGAGCTCCCCGCTCTGACACCGGGTCCAACTTTGTCAGACATCACTGCTATTTTTCTTTTTTTTTATTTGATGCATTTTGTTCCAGTTTTTCTTACTTTATATTGGTATGTTAAAAAGGCAAATAAAAAGCTTTGAATATTTGTTGAAACTCTTATTTCACTCTAGCTACAAAGTGTACAGGGTGTGCTTCCTGCTTCTGTAGTGTTAAATTAATATTTTACTGAGGTAAAACATTTTGGAGTCAAACTTTACAGACACCCCCCCTCAGTGCGCTGTTTGGACAGGGATGTTCAGAAACAAAGTTTAAAATGTGGTTATATGTGTAGGTTTTTTATTATTCAGTAGGACTTCAGGGCGCCATAAATAAGCTCCCTCATTTTCCTCATGTTGACTCTATTTCCAAACCTTTGGTGTAGTTTTTATTGCAAGTAAGTGGAACTTACTGTGCAAGTCCTATTTTAGTGGGTTTTTTTCTTCTTCTCTTTTTTTGAGTGCAACAAATAATACACTCTGAATAATACATACTTTGGAAGAAACTCAACATACCTACTTTAATTGGCACTGTAAAACAATTTCCAAGCACTGGAAGGAGGGGGGGGGAAGAGGAGGAGGGTGGTGGTGCTCAGTCATTCTCTCAGATGAGGACTTCCGCTAATGTAAACGCAGAAGAGAAGAAGCGGCGAGGCAGATGAGATGAGCGAGAGGCAGGAAGAAAGCGAAAAGTGTGCTTAAAAACCCAGCGCGTCCCTCCCACGGGAGCCCGTTGTAATGAGATTCAGCAGTAATGAGGGACAGAACATGGCGCCAGATGTGATTCTAATTCTAATCAAGGATGGGAGGGTGGAGGTGATGGAGCGGGGGTTGGAATAGAGAGCATATTGTTAAATACAATTAACCCTTTTTTTTCATATTTGGAGAGAACAAGTGCTGCAGGGTGGGGTTACAGGCTCAGCAGCGTGTTCTCTGGCCCTCCCCTCTTGTTATGGAGACATGGAGGTTGGCTGCTGGTGATCAAAGAGGAAGCTGGACCTGAGAGACTGGGCCAGCAGCAGAGCCTCTTCTCCACCGCGGCCTTACATCTCCAGGCCCGACGGGGGTGGGGTTGGGTTTGCCCTTCCTCTGGTGTCACCGGAGATGATAGCCTGCCCCGGGGCGAGGAGAGAGGAGGCAGCTCTGCTCCAAACTCTCAGGAGCTCATGAAAGGGAACCTTTTTAGTTTATTTTTCTAAGCCCATATTTCTCAGTTCAGTGGTGGCATTTATTGGCCCAAGACTCAGAAGATTCAGCACATCTGTAAGGAAAAGGACCGTCTCCCGTTTTGCTAGAAACTGAGTCGTTTATCACATTATCCTGTGCAGTGCTGAAGGAGATGCCCTGGACTATTGTGTGATTAGTTTGCTATTAAGCTCCATAAGGCAGTCCCTGATTTAAATGAACAGTGCAGAGGCTTAAAAACACAACTAGAACTTTCTTTAGCTTCTGGTGTGGCTGCTACTCTACATGGGGTTCACAAAGGTATAAATCTCCTGCTTTTACCCCACATTTCCGTTCCCTTTACCCTTTCTTCTAAAGTATAAGAAAAATCTTGACTTTGGTTTTTTAAAAAAAGTCAATTTATTAGTCTTTTCTGGCTCTTTAATCTAAATCTCATCTTCTTCATCAGTTTGTTTCAAACCATTGTTTATCTCCCTGTGATGTCCTTTGTGATTTCTTGTTTTTGTTTGTTTTTATATCAGACACTCATAAAACCACACATAAAAGATTTTTTTCCCCACTTTTTTGATGTAAGGTATGATGTAAGTTGCACCACTCAGCGTGATACGGCATTCCCAGGTGCAAACTGATATACACAGAAAACACTTTCCAACTTTTAAGCAACATGTTTAAAAAAAGAAGTTTATTCATTTTAAGTGCACCTTTTATGCTTTTCCATATTTGTTGGTGCATATATGCCATCCAAGTAGTATGGTCATATTAAACACTGGCACATTCAAGATTCAAGTAATCATTGTGAAGCCTACTGTTTTGATAGTAGATGAATTGAGGAGCTGCACCAAGGCGCAATATAAGATATCTAGATAAGGAATATTTTGAATTTTGTGTCACTCAAAACTAATCTAATAGTCCAAAAATAAATTTGGAGCTGAAGACAAAATAAATTTGCTTCTACATTTGTGCTGTTGGTTAAGTTCAGTCACACTAGAGTAAACTAGGATGGCAACCTCCATGCGAACAGGAAAAACAGTGGCTGGTGAGTGATTGCATTGCATTTTTTTTTGCTGTTTGGGACCAATTGCACGGAGTCGTGGTGAGCAACTGGTCTCTAAGAGGTTCAGCAGCACCCTCAATCTCTTGGTTGCAAAGCAGTTGCACAGATTCTAAAACAGATTGGCAAAGGTTTGCAATTAAACGCAGACAGATTGTTGTAATCAATCCGAGTCAGTCTATGCTGATGAACACAATGGGTCTGCACACAAACCTGAGTTACTAAGGTTTGTGGCAGGCAATTTACTACAAATTGCCCTAAATTTAACAGCAAAAGGAATGCGCGATTTCTGTGCAGTAGCTGTTACTAGGAGTGGTTATTTGTAATAAAAAGTGGCGATGTTATCAGAATGAGTGCGCAGCTGGCCTTGCTATAAGCGCAGTGCCAAAACATCCACTGGTGGCAAGTCCGCCACTGGCTCCAGTACAGAGCCACACCTCTGATGTAGACGGAAACATTTGCAATTTATGAGTTTATCGTCTTATTATGGCACTATTGCATGTAATTGCCAATCAAATGCTCACTCAAAAACTGATGGCAGACTGACTCCCATCTTATTGCTATACTGATGCACCAAATCGATTTAAAGACAGTTGACTGAGAGTGGTCACAGACCTGCTTCCTGTCTTTGGAGTGACCATTTTAGAGGCAAGGAGATTACAAGTTGATTGCACATGGTCACAGTAATTTGGTCGTGCTGCAGTCTCCAACCAGTTTTCCCTAGAATGACTGTAGCCAAAGTTAAAGTCACTAAAAGCCTTGTATTTAGCTTTTCATTAGATGGTATGGTATACGGTGCCTTCATGGCAGTCAGGTTTCTTTTTATCAGCCTGGGGATTTGTTGCTCGTTGTCTTGTTTGTCAAGTGCAAGTGGCTCCTCGGGTTGTAATGTTCCTGTCACTGATAGGTGGAGACCAGCGCTGTTAGAGGTTAGCTCTGTTTGGTTGATCCTCCTCCTGCTTTAATATAATAATCTGTCAAAGAGCATCTCCACTAGTAATTACCTGCTTCCCCTCCCTTTCTCTCCCAGTGTCTTTGCTCTCAAGACTTCAAACAGGGGATTTTTCTCTTTGCATACAATATTTATATCCTTTATGTCAGTGGCTGGAAGGCATAAAACATTCATGGCACCTTTTCACACCTTAATTTCATTTGATACTCCTTTTGTTTTGTTTAGAATGGATTTTGAACATGAGTCCCAGTGTATTCTCTTGAGGGTATCGATTTGTTTTGTTGCTTCAGAATACTCCAATTTAAACTGTAGAACATGGCAGCTGCTTTACTGCCTCAGACATATGACTGCATCACCTGTTGGGATCACAACAGTGTGTGTCTGTTGATTTTTATTTATTTGTTTTTAACATTTTGTCACATTTCCTGAGGAATGTTCAGGAGGAGTTGATAAAAGTATATATTAAAGCTTTTCTCGTAATATTCCTGGTTGGATTAACACAAAACTGTATTACTGAATTGTGAGGAAGCACCTTGATTAGACAATATCAGAATACTACAATAAAAAACTAACATTTTTCTTCATTTGCCAACATTACAAAGTACATTGTAACATTTAGTTTACTGTTGAGTCCTAAAATCTATATGAAAACTAAATTTTCATCATTCTTATTCTGTTGCATCACATTAGTGTAGAAGTATGAGAGTCGGAATTATTGAAATTCACTGGATAATCTTGGAGTATGGGTAAAAGTATTGACAGGTGTTGGTAGTTCTTAGGTGATATGTAAAGCTTTGTTGTAGATGTGTACTGTCATTGGGGACAGAGTCAAAAAATGTGGAACAAGTGATACTCTTGGTTACTCTTGTTTATGTTTGTCCTGGTGTCGGGCCTTTAGTTCATGCTTAACTCAAAAGTCAGATGTCGGACCTGGAAATGATGTCACACCTGACTTAGTCAGAAAAACAGGCTTTGTTTTGCTGCAGTGTACTGTTGGCTCTTTAGGGTTGGCTCCACATTAGGGTTGAGCCAATGGGGATCAGTGATGGTCAGTGATTGGGGACAGCTTCCAGGCAAAATTTCCTGATTAATGCATTAATGCAGCGGTAACCCATGCCCTCTACAGAATTTAGGTTGCACTTTGCCCAACACCACACTTATGCCGACATTTTGATTTTTCTCATACTTTAAGTTGGCAAAATAGTTCTTGTTCTAGTTGAGTAGAAGGCTAACGTTGCTGTGCACCATTTTTTTCACCGAGTGACTTTAAGTCTTAGCTAAATTACACCGTAAGACTGTGGCTTTAGCTTGCTAACCTAGCTAGCGTAATTTCTGGTTCTAATAATGTTTGTAGGGTATGTGCTCTGTTCCATGTCACCTACACGTTGAAGATCCAGACTTTCAAACAGGAAATGGGAGCCACATTTTAGTTGTGAAGTCTTGGAGGGTACCAGATGGAAAGCGGAGAGATTGGTACAGTTTTCAAAAAATAGTCTTTTAAACATGAGCAAATGCTTGTGTTTATGGAAACTTTAGAAATAGTCATCAGAATGTCTTCATATTGTTTTGGGGTGGAAATGTCAACTATGCCAGTAAATTGATGCTTACATTCCTGTTGGAAGGGCTTAACTATAGAGGGTTCTCGGGTGATATCATGTGCTTCTTGCGTGAGAGTTGTATGCCATATTCGAAGTGATACAACCAGTGGTGAGTCAAGAGGAATGTGTATTGCCTCACTCATTGGCAAGTGATTCCCGGAGATTGGTGGGTGTCACTAGGTGAAATCAGTTGCAAAGAAGATGCTGCATTCAAATCCTCATTATGATTGCTTTGGTCAATAGCAGATTGCCGTGGTTGCCCATAGTTTGCATGGAAGATGCCAACTTGTCTGCAAACACTCACTAACTACTAGCCAAATGGCAAAAAACTTGAAAAAATATGAAACAGAGAAGGTTCACCTTCAAAGTAAAAGTTGTGCCTCAGTGTCTCAGCCAACATGTTTGAAAATGTGCAACTTTTCACTTTGAAGGCAAACAGCCTTCATTTCTGGTTTGTGTCACACTTCTCACAGTAGCAGGTTTGAGAGTGGCAGGGTACAGGCAACTGTGGCAATCTGCTAGTCACCAAAACAATTGCAAGGTTTCTGCCAACCTTTTGGGGAATATGCATTTTTCCTTCTTGCCCGGTGGCTGCCAGATGGTCATGCACCAGTCTCATGACTAGGACCATATTTACTTAACCCTCTATTGTCAGACAAGTTTGCAGACAAGTTTGACATTTGCGTGGTCACACGCAAAACCTCAATATAGGCCTGGAAAACATATCCCTGAGGGAGAGTTCACTGTAGTGCTTCATGGGCATTGTACTGGCTAACTGCCTAATAGCCACAAGGCCTAGTCTCAGTTTTCTTTTTTCTTTTGTTTGATTAAGTTTCCTTATGTTCTTTTGAACAGTCTACTAAGTTGTTTTTTTTTTTGCGTTTTTGTTTTCCACTCAAATCCAGCCCTAGCTGCTGTGTTTGCCTGGTAATCAACTGTAAACCATGTGCGCTTTTTCTCCATCACTCCTCCAGTCAACTTGCAGGAGGGCACAATGAAGAGTGAAGTGGAGACAAGTGAGCCATTTTATACATAAAAACAGACTAAACAAGCACAAGTACAAGCCTAAAAGAAAAAAGTAAGGCAAATGTTGTTACTTAATACCGTTTTACTAGTTCAGCTGATATCCATCCACTTACATTCATTAATTATGGTAGGCTAAATTATTCATCGTTGTAGGTGAACAAAGCTTTACTGCATGCATGCTCTTTCTCTTCATGCCCATTTGTCTGCTTTTCTGTCACCAGCGCTGTGAGAGAGCTGCTGTGGTTTTTGTGGTTGTGGGCCACACATTGTGCATTATGGCACATGGATAATGCTACCTTAATGGATGCACTTTAACTACTTCCCCCATCCCAGTGCTGATTTTATCTGTGATCACAGAGGAAGACAATTGGACTATGGAGCAGATCACCCAACACTACTGCACACCAAGTATGCCTTTATAGCCTCTGTGTTGGCTGTATTCCCATAATCCCTCTTCCTGCGTGGAAATGGACACAAATGCGTGACAATGAATCCAGCTTCAGATATTCATAATTTAATTCACTCCTTTGATTGCCCAGCCCCATCTGACAAATCTTGTTTCCCTTTTCTTCTATAGTTACTTTATTTACATAGCATCCAGACAGGAAGCGAATAGTCCCTGAGCAGTGAAATAAACATGGATGTCTATAGTGTCTGGGCCCAGAAATACATCACAATAAACACTTTGGCACAGCAACAATCCAGAGCCACGTGTGACTCCGTCAGCACCCCCATGAGGCTCTCCTCTCTCTGTTTCTAAAGTCTTCTAAACTGAGCCGCATCCCCCCAAACTTGTCAGTGCTAATGAAGTCAGTATGCAAGGTTGTCTTCTGCTTTCTCCAAACTGATGGAGTGAATGCAGTTGTCTAACTACCCCCCATGCTATCCCCAGGGAAGGTGGAGGGGAGCGGAAGCAGGGAGGGCAGTGACCCGAGACCAGCCGTGAGGCTGTGCGAGGATGATAGAGGGGGGAGGTTGCTGTCCATCATTAGAGTCACTATTTGTTTCAGGCTTTGAGTGCACCGAAGTGTAACTAATACTGAACAGCAGAACGGACGTGGAGAGGGAGGGCCACTTTTTACTGCTACATTAATTAAGCTCATTCTCAACATGCTCCCCAGCTCCTCTTTCTTCTGCGATAATTAAGTGGAGGGGTTGCACGTGTGTGCGGTTGGTTTAACCTTTTGTGATGGTTAGCACAACATCTCTCACTTTCAGAGGTCGGGAGTGACTGGAGCATTGCATTTGATCTAAAGAGCTGTGTTTTTTTTACCTTCACTGTTTCATGTTCAGAACTCAAAGGTATGCTATACTGCAGTGTATGCAAATCCCAAAGTTGTCTGTGAACCGATGCTTCCTAAATTATTACTGAGTGGAGCCAAGTTGGATTACCAATGGGGAAAAGAAGAGCAATTGTCCCAGGCCCACCAGACCACCAAGAGGCTCGGAGGCTTCAGTTTCAGTTTGTAGGGATATCATTAATTACACATTTGCAAGGTAAAGGCCCCATAAGGCTACTTACTAAGAATGCCACATATTTATGTATTTATATACACAAATCAAAGTTTAGCAACACTGCATTAAAAAAAAAAGTTATTTGGTGTGTTGGGTAGACCACTATGGGACAAATGTAATCAAATCACATCTACATTATCCACAAATGGAGAAAACTTGGAACAGTGGTGGACCTTCCCAGGAGTGACTGGCCCACCAAAATTGTTCCAAGATCACGAAAGACAGTTCATCCAAGTGGTCACAAAAGAACTCAGAACAACATCTAAAGAACTGCAGGTCTCACTTGCTTCAGTTAAGGTCACATGATTCCACAATAAGAAAGAGATGGCATGCACAGGAGAGTTCCAAGGTGAAAGTCACCGCTTACCAAAAAGAACCCAAAGGTTTGCCAAAAAAAAAACACAAACCATCTTGATGATCCCCAAGACTTTGGGAAAATATTCTATGCACTGATGAGATAAAAGTTGAAATCTCTGGAGGATTTGTGTCCCGTTACATGTGGCATAAAACTAACACAGTCAAACTTGGTGGTAGTGTGATTGGGCTGGGGCTGCTTTGCTGCTTCAGGACTTGGATGACTTGCCATAATTGATGGTACCATGAATTCTGCTCTTTAATCCTGAAGGAATAAAATGTGTTTGATGATATGAAACACCAAGTGTGACAAATATGCCAAAAATAAAAAGGAAAGCAGGAAGGGGAGCAAATACCTTTTCACAACACTGTGTGTTAAGCTTCAGATCACAGGATATTATATTTTACAATAGCATCTTTTTGTTATACTCCTTTCCTAATAAATGCCATCTCTGAAGATCTTGTTAAGCTTTTTCCCAATGACACAATCAGTTATTGTTCAGACTCACCAAAGCCCCTTACACTGTGACTGTTCTCACACAGAGAGTAGCACTTTCCACGCTGAGCAGACAAAACTCAATGTGCAAAACCAAGTCAAGGGCAAATTAAGACACAATAATCATCAATGAAAATAACTATACAAAGCTGAGGACCAAAAGGATTTCAGATATTATGTCTAATATTTAAAGCAAGTTGATGATCCTAGTTAATACTGGTTATGCTCTATGAAAAAAAAGGAAAACTTTTATTTATTCAGACTTTTTTTTTTTGTTGCTTCTTGTCAATTTATGAATAATTAACCATTTTAAAAATTACAGAAATAAATCAGGTGGAAATAAAAAGGTTTTAAATTCATCAGAGTCAGTAGGCACATACAGTCGGTGATGAGGGGCCAGAAGGAACTGCTGGTTTCTTTGTTTTATAGATTTTGACTGTGGATGTCTTATCATCTACCAGTAATTTACAGCCATGAAGAATGAGTTCCTTTGATACTTGAACGGATTTTTCGGCTATAAATTATACATGCTGTACAATTCTAATTCAGAACTGATTGCTGTATTTACACAATGGATCTGACTACATTCCAGTTTAATGAGACCCGTTTGATACAGCTTTTGGTGTGATTGATGGACGGTTGTTTCTTTTTTCTTGCCTTAAAATGCTGTATTTTCTTTCTTAGTTTAAGATGACAGTGATAAGCGAACAAAAAGCTCTCCTAGCTCTGCACGAGCGTGTTTCTGCAGATCATAAGTGAAACATACTGTTCAGCGGGGCCTGCAAGAGCATCGCGTAGTGTTCGTGACTGCAGCGGATGACGGATGTCTGTCTCCATCAGCGCTGGCACCGTGAAGTGACAGCTCTCTGTAACGGTGACAAGTCAGGTTCCAGTGGAGACAGATTGCCTTCAGGTGGCTTCATTTTCAAAATCTCAGCAAGAATGTGGAGCGCTTAACTTTCCTTTTGATGGCTGAAGGGCTCTCGGCGCCTTTTATTTTTCAGATTTCAGCAGGAAGAGAACGTGGGGGGGGGGGTGAAATGGCTCATTTGAGAGTTTGCTTTAATATCTGTCTTTCGGAGATCAGAGGGTGTCATATTCACACACCTCATATTTCCTAGCATCTATCACAGGCTATGTAAAATTCCCTTAAAAGTGCATTATGCAATATAATAGCAGGTTTGGGTGACATTTAGCTGCCAAGGGGAGGAAGGCTAGTTACAGACCTATTGCCTTTTACAAAAAGAATTTCATCACACAGCGGATCTTTGGGGAATTTCTCTGGTTTGTCTTGCGATTGCAACTGATGACAAAAATTAGACATGAACTTTATGTTTTTCCCATAGACAAATATGTTTCTTCAACAAGCTTTTGGGGAGGATTTTCATAATAGCTCTAGTGACTTGCAGTTGAAATACTATTTGACTAGTTGATCTAGATAATTTCTGTATGCCTGCATGGGAGTGGGAAATAATTTCAGGGCCTGGTTATGCTGAATTTTAAATGAGTATTTTTGTTTTTTTGTGTGCGTGTGTGTGTGTGTGTGTGTGTTTTTTTAAAGAAAATACCGGTAATAACTATGTGCAAAACCATTAGAATGAATATTTATGTAGTTTGTTATGAAATATTCATTAAGTTGGTATAAAAAAAGAACAGCAAGTGAGAATGGGGAGGGAGATTGTGTTTACTTGTGTGTATTTGTGTGTAAAATGGGGGCAGCGGGGCCCTCATCACCTATTACACAGGAGTACTGACAAAACCCCCGGATTGAATATCCGACATCTCTTAACACAAGCGGCAGTAGCATCTTCACTCTTGTTTTTTTTTTTCCCCCCTGGAATATCTCTCCCTCTTTCTCTTTCCCTCTACCTGAGGTGACACGAGTCCCTCCGTTCATCCGATCTCCACAGCTCCCTCTCTTTCTCCACCTTTCATTCCCTCACTTCCCCTTCGTTCCATCTACCTAAATTAAGAAATTAATGAGGGATAGGTTCTTTACCAACTGCCCCCGCAATGTTTACCACTGATGAAATTATAATGTAGGCCCTGCTGTATTATTTATAAGCCAATTAGGGGAAGTGTTACTTGATTTGATGGGGAGCCGACACACAGAGTACATTTAACTAATGGAGACCAAGAGAGTAAAGGGAAGGAGGGGAGGGAGGACAGCTGAGGCGGACTATTCCGTACGATGCTCTAGGATTACGTGGCTAATTGCCCTGCTTTATCTGTCTGTCACGGATAGCCATGCATATTTTAGCGTTCCCAAAGACTTTGATTGTTTGCACTCGTGTTGGGGCTGTAACAAGTAGAGCAGAGGCCAGAGTGGAGTGTAGTTAAAAACTGGCAGCAGGGGAGGCAGAGACAGGGGGCGACGGAAAAGAAGAGGAGGGAAAGGAGGGTGGGGGTGGGGGGCGTCCATGCACAAAACTCACACACTGTGACAGGTGGAGGAAGAGTTTTGACAAGAAGCAAAGGGGTGTTGAGGTGGGAAAATCTAACAGTGGGGGGGGGGGTCTTAGTCGATTGTTGAGAGACTGCAATTAGACGGCAGCACAAACAGTAAGTAATTTCACTTATTGTAGCCCGAAGGC
Source organism: Pterophyllum scalare (assembly GCA_024447675.2). Lineage (NCBI taxonomy): Eukaryota > Metazoa > Chordata > Actinopteri > Cichliformes > Cichlidae > Pterophyllum > Pterophyllum scalare. Next base: position 5,909 of record JAMQGT020004759.1, on the reverse strand, counting down.
AAGTGCGACTTGTTGACTTCCTCTGCATGTTATTAAAAAATTATTTCAAATTGTGCTTCCTGATTTGTGGCTCATTTGCACAGTTTGTCAAAGCAGTGACATCTAAAGAGATAACATGGGACGAAAAAAAAAGAAAGAAAAAAAATCGGCGTGCGCCAGCAGCTGGAGACCGGAGGCTAAAATCAGAAAAACAAATTTACAAATATGGTGGTTGAACAAACTGATTAGTTGAGTAAACTATTAGTGAAGAAAAAGTATAGCTCAAATGTTTGAGTCTTTGCAGATTGAGGGGATTAATGAAATCTAATCAACAAATACATCCACAGTGGAAATATTAGTCTCAAAACAAACCCCAGGCTGTAAATCTATTACAAAACAATATCTATCACTGATCCTTGAAGTGTCTATTCACTGTTGGCTGCATCTAGCAGAGTAATTTGTTGATTTTTTTAAAATTTAAATTTATTTGCACCCCACTGGGCATGCCAGAGGCCAAGACCCCCTGGTACTGCACTTGATTCACATCCTGGAGGAACCTGCTACAACCCCTGCAGTGGAGCTTTGAGGACCAACTCTGACTGATGAGCTTATTGAAAGTTGATCAGACACTTATGCTAAGAAGGGGAAACTGGAGCAAAGGAATCCTTAATTATCTGATGAGGGGAAGCTTATCTGAACGGCTTCTTTTTCTCTCCTCTTTTATCCTAACGGATCACATGGCAGATCTTTACATAACAAAAGAGCTACCTGGCTGGCCCACTTCATTTAAAACTCCATCCTGATTCAGGGACACTCTGCATGTGTGAGTCAGAGTTCTGGTCCAAGGGTGATCCATAATAAGCGCTGGCTTTACATTACATAAGGCGACACATTCTGGAGTTGTTATTTTCCTGAGATATTGTGCAATAAAGATTTCAGGCTTGAGCATATTGGAGCATTTATGGGTCTTCTCCCTGCAATGAGTGTGTAATTAATTCACGATTAAAAGTATTAGTGCAGGCTTTGTGTGGTGATTTATTTAAAGGCTGGTACTAATGCTGGCTCTGTTTCCTCCTTTAGGAGATGGGTAATAAGATCCGATGCCAGGCCTTCTTTAGCATCCCTTTTCTCACACACACACACGCACACCCTGTATTAGTGTGTCTCGATTAAAAGCCCACACATAGGCACAGGAGCACTGTCACCACCACCATCACAGTCACCATGTTAACTTATTCATCCCTGTTAAAGCCCATGTAACTGGATAGCTGTTAATTAATATAGCTGTCGGGTAAATGGTTGCCGCCGGACCATTGCCACCATCCATCAGTAACATAATCTCTGGGTTGTTTTCATGCCAGGCCTCGGGCTCAATTAAGATAATGCTATGCAAACGAGGTCTCTCGCCATTAGCCTCATCACTGAGGGGCCGTTAATGGCATAATTGGGGCACTCCGAAGAACAATTAACGTGGCACCTCTTCACCACCTATGAGATCAGCAATAATCTGTGAGCATGACTGAGGAGTCACGAGTTGTGACCGCCGAGCATCGAGTCGTGGCTGCAGATTGACCCAGGAGGTCCAACAGGAGCAGGTGGAGAATGGAGAAATGAGAGTTGCAGCCAACACTGCAGGTCCATGACTGATGATCTGTAATTAGCATAAAGTGATGAAATTACAGAGATATGAGGTATGTTAATTTCTATAATTATAAATGACCGAAATAATAAAACAAATCTTCATTCAAAGGCTTGTTTGACTGTCTTATAAATTATGCATCATACTGTGTGCATGTGTGTTTATGTCTAAAGACGTATCAGTAAGTAGCCTTATCTGCCTGCAGGGGTTTAGGGGTTCTAGCTAGTTGAACTAACCATAAACAACTTTGTGAACTAGTCCAAGTCAATTTTACAAGCGCATTCTGATGGTGATGGAGGATCTTTTCTCCACCATGCTTCATCGCTGTGTCTCTGAATAAAAAAAAAAGTTATTTAAAAAAAAAGTTAAAGCTGTTATTCACCCCTCTTCAGCATTTTAATAGTACTATTAATTTATAGCACATCTTTTGCTAGGCTTTTAAAAAGTCTCAGTGTAAATCTAACTAGTTAATATCTTAAGATATTTGAGATATATGAGCATTAACTAAAACTGGCTATATAAAAGATCACTAAGTTACTGAGTCATGAGGTAATGTGTTAAAAATATCAACATGCCATCTTTTTGTCTTACAACCAAGTGTGCTTAGAAACAATGAAACAATAAAAAGGTATGGAATTCAATGCTGCGACTGTTCTGCAACAGTAATGCAACTCCTTAATCATGCAGGGTACAGCATACTCATTCATTTCATGGATGAAGCACTGTTTTTCTAAATGCATCAGCATACATGCATAAAAAATGATCAACTGTCATGCTGAAGAATGGATGGAGTACTCATCAACATAATAAAATGACAGTCACTACGAGAAGACGTTGCAATGCCAGGTCTGACATGTTGGCATTTGTCATATATTGTCAGTAAACCTCAGTGTTGGCATCATTACTAATACTGTTTTTTTTAAAGTAAGGTATTACAGTACATTGCTTATTAACACCCTGAAGAAAACAGTGAAGCAATATCAATCTTAGCCACATACTCACAAACTGCCAAAAATCCCTATCCCAACAAGGAAGACACACTGAGTATTTTTCTTTCAGTGTTTAAGTGTTAACACTAAGCTGACGATAAAGTTGAAACCCAGCCAAAGGAGCACTTAACAGAAAAACATTGCGTTCCATCAAGTTCTTGTCCTTTCATACAATGAACATTAGAGTTGTATTCACATATCCACGCCTTTAAAGTTGTAAACTGTTCTGGTTTTCTCCTCCATCCACAAGAACTAAAGTCAGCTCATTATAGCTCAAGAGCGCTATATTAAGTTTTTTCTTTCTACTTGAAGATTTTATGTAATACAAGTATAACTGCATAATTGTTTGATTAGTAACCTTAGTAAACAAATACGGTACAGTCATGGATTAAATTACAAAAATGTGTAATGTGATTACAGTAAAATTGTTACTGTGGTTACACCCAGCACCGTTGAACATAATGCTGGTAGCACATCATATATTTTAACCCGGTTTGCAATGACATTTTCTGATTTTCAAAATGTATTTTGGCTGTATATGAACCTAATTTGTAGAAGAATGATTTAAACCAAATACTGATGCTGACCATTAAATTTATTTCCAACTCCTTCATTTCAAAGCTGCATTACTGCAATTTCATACAAGTGAGAAACCACCTTTATAGAAAAAGATGTAATGAAATATTTGAGTGCTGCAACTGCTTTTATACACAGCTTTTTTTTCTTTCTTTCTTTTTTAAATTGCACCTGGATCCTTGAATGCTTTCACTTTGAAGTCTTTAGGGAGTCAAATCTCAAAGTCAAGTCACAGAGCAGTCAAGTGAGGGTCAAGTCTCAAGTACTCATTTAGTGTGCTTCAAGCCTACAGCTCGGCATGGACTACCCCAACTCCAGAAAAGTTGGTACACTGTGTAAAAGGTAAATAAAAAGAGAATGCTATGTTTTGCAAAGTCATAAACCCATACTTTCATGCTCCCAACTTTATGGCAACAGGGGATGGCCCCTTCCTGTTTCAACGTGACTGTGCACCAGTGCACAAAGCAGATCCATAAAGGCATAGATGATTGAGATTGGCCCGATAGAACACCCGACAGAATAAGAGCGGAGACTGTGAGCCAGGCCCTTCTCATCCAACATCAGTGTCTGACCTCATGAATGCATTTCTGGAAGAATGGTCAAAAATTCCCATAAACATACTCCTAAACCTTGTCGAAAGCCTTCCCAGAAGAGTTGAAGCTGTTATAGCTGCAAAGGGTGCAACAACATCATATTAAACCCTATGGATTAAGAATGGGATGTCACTCAAGTTCATATGCGTGTGAAGGCAGACAAGCAAATACTTTGGGCAATTTAGTGTATCAGTTCTAAAGTCTGCAACTCTGGTGGTATGGGGCTGCATCAATGCCTATAGACCTGTCAGCTTGCACCATCAATGCTGAACGTTGTATACAGATTTTAGATCAACATACGCCCCCCCATACGTGTCTTTTTCAGGGCAGTCCTTGCATATTGCAGCAAGGCAATGCTAAACTGAATACTGCATCTATTCATAGGCCTGATAGCAGAAGAGTCTGGGTGCTGAACTGGCCTGCCTACAGTCCAGAGATTTCACCAGTGGAAAACATTTGGCATGTCATGTACGACAGAATACGACAAAAAACCATGGACTGTTGAGCAGCCAGAATACTCAATCAGACAAAAATGGGACAACATTCATCTCCAAAAAGTCCAGCAGCTGGTCTCCTTGGTTCCCAGATGTTTACGGACTGTTGTTAAAAGAAGAGGGGGGGTGCTACACAGTGGTAAACATGATCCTGTCCAAACTTTTCTGAGATATGATGCTGCCATCAAGCTTAAAACGAGCTACTATTTTTCCTAAGATGGTACATTTTCCCAGTTTAAGCATTTAATATGTTCTCTATGTTTTACTGTGAATGAAGGAGTTGTGAGATTTGCAAAGGGGGTGATGTGGCAAGGAGGGCAGCGTTCTGACACTGGCTCTGGAGGGGGTGGAGACAGGATGCTGGCCCTGGCAGAAGATTGTAGTTGTGGTGAAGGTCAGTGAGGCAGGAGAGGGTATATTTCTCAGGACAGCGGTGTCATGGCCTCAGAATGGGAGTGAGTGTGCAAGCCCAGTTTTGAATGCAGTGACTGTTATTTGTAGTTGTTGTACACTGTCATACTCCTTCAAAACTTTGCACCAAAATTGAGCATCTGAATAAATTTCAGGTGAGAGATTGACAATAAAAGTTACCATTCGAGTTGTTAACAAGGTGAAAAAAAGTTTCTGCGGCTTTGGAGACACAGCCCTGCCGTGCTGTTTGATTAACTTCAATCAATTCATAAATAAATATACACATGAATCTTTTCGCTGTTTTTTCCTCACTGTTTATCTTTTCCTATTCAATTCAGTACGCAACAAAAATACACTGCCCTATTGAATTTATCCATCAGCTGCAGATTTTGTCTTTATTTTCTATAAAATACAGCACTGATGTTCCGCTATGCCCGACATCAGACAGAAATGTCTACTCAGATGGAAACGGAGCAGCTGGAACAGGAACCAGTTTCTACTGGGGAGGGGATTCGATTTTACCCACCCGATAAAAAAAAAAAGAAAAAAAATGTTAGAAGAATCACTCATCTTGGTGAAGCGGATGGATTTATAGAGTTGGACTCAGGAAAGGTTCTGTCTGCTGCTGTCAGCATTTGAACATTAACTGAATTTCAAACCTAATTTTATGTATGTCTTTTTGGCAAAGAGCCAGATATGACAGATCAGTCATCCAGCCCCTGTGTAAGTTGAAGTTAAACAACTTTTACCTACGGAATTTCAAATCTTAAGAATGACTGTGATATGCGAAAAAAAATTGGCTGAGATTTAATTCATCAGATAAAACAACAACAAAAAAAAAAAACTAAATGCAGCATTATTAATATAGCAAAGGGCAAACTTTCTTATCCCTCAAACTGCGAACCTGCCATCCAAATTTGTAAATTTCCTGGACACTTTCTGTGAGCTGAGTCACATTCCCACACATTTTCTTTCACAGCAGGTTTGTTATTGATTTGCAGGTTTTTCTCTCTTCAGCGGGAGAGACAAAAGCCACATCTCTGCAATACTGAGGCCGTTCCCATCTGTTGTCTGCTCACACCTCCACTTTGCTACATGACTCTCGCATTCCCTCTCTCACTCACACACACGCACACACACTCAAACACCATAGGCAGGCTTCAGCTCTAGCACTATCTATAATGATTCCTCTGACACACATTGGGGCACATCATTCCACAGCACAGCA
>JAMQGT020004758.1:0-13224 GCA_024447675.2 Pterophyllum scalare | reverse complement strand
GTTATGTAGCCTTGGTTCAGTTACGTATTGCTGGAAGAAGAGAAGAAGAAAACTGTAAAAAAAAAAAATGAAAATGAGTGAGTGTGAAAAACAAATCCTTTTTTGGAAAAAAACAAACCTGATTGGGTTGCTAAACATCTGGAAATAGGTACAGGTACAGAACAATGTCAGAGACTGTGCAGTGAAGAGGACTTGTGAGCACAGCTGTATTTCTTCTAAAGACCTTCTGTGAAACCTTCCTGAGCCAAACTAAACACAATAAACCAGCACGAATATCCATGTTTGCCTGTCACAGTAAACAAACAGAGGCACAATTTTCCTATAGAGTTTTATCAACAAACTGTGAAGCGCATCATTCATTTTTAAAAATCATACTAAAACTGTTCATAAGTTGTCCTGTTCCATGGTCCTGGTATGGCAAGTAATAATATCAGCTGAGTTAACATTAATTTTAATCTGTTTGTATGGTTTAAATGGTTTCTACAAGCACATCTCAGAGACGCAGCACAGTCCATTTTTATATCATTTCCCTGTTTTATGAAAGCAGGAGTTGTCAGAAAAGCTGATTCTGTTTTTCTCTTTTACAGATCCCACCATGTTGACTAAAACCACAAACCAACCAACAAAAATATGTCACAATCAGTGAGCCGAATTCAGGTAAGCCATCAGAGACGGCTTCAAAGAGGCAGGGGGATATACCAGTTAATGCATTTTAGAAGTGTACATCACTGCATTATTCACTGGAGAGTCTCACTTTCTACCAAGCTACATTTTTAGCATTCTCTGCAAATCACAGCAATCAATAGCTGACTTGGACAGTGCAGCTGAATGTTGTTCCTCACTTAGTGTGTTTTTTTTGTTGCTTTTTGTTTCAATGTAAAAACCATGCCAGCTTTGATACCTCCAGTAGCATCTTTCTTAACAAATTTGTCACTACAGTAAGCGACATTTCATAGAATTAAACAACATTTTTCTTCAAGAGAGCACATAAGGAAGAATTTTTGCTCTTTCCCTCTGTTTAACCTGCTCGCTGGCAGACTTTCCTGCCCTCCTGCTGCACCTGAACTAGCTGACTGACACCCAGATTTTATTTCTTCATTTATATGGTTGAAGTCATTGTGGAGCACATAATTTGCACAAGTTTACATCTTTGCAAACATCAAATCCCAGTTAGACATTAGCTTCTTGTTATAGTTAACATGAGCACGTTTAATCAGTCTTTGGTTATGTAGATGAAATTGGAGCTTTATTAACAGCTCAAAATGAAATCTTTATTCTCTCTTTCTCTGAGTCTGTGGACAGTAAAACACCCTCCAGTTTGCCAGTCAGTTCCCCTGAAATATGTACCGTGCATTACTGCAGCAATCACTATTTAAATGAATGAATCTAAGATATGGGGTAATCTGAGCCATTTGATAGTGGAAGTTCTTGAAAGTTGTTTTTTATGGGATAAAATAAAATTGGATTCATGAAATAGTAAAAATAAGTGATAAGTAGTTCCAGATACCTTCTACTGTTTAACATCCCTTCTTTTACTGGCACTGCGTTAATTCTATTAGAGCTACTACAATACCAATACCAGCAGAGTTTCTTCAAGCCACAACTTAACATGCACCATTTCTCCCAGCCTCAGAGCATGGAGGAGATTCCAGGAGACAGGCAGTTACTCTAGGAGAGCTGTACAGGACTGCAGAAGGTCCTTAACCCAGCAGCAGGACCAGTATCTGCTCCTTTGTGCAAGGAGGACCAGGAGGAGCACTGCAGAGCTACAAAATGACCTCCAACTGCTGTGAATGTCAGTGACCAAACAATCAGAAACAGACTCCACGACACTGGCCTGAGGGTCAGTGATGGTCTGGAGTGGCATATCCATGGAGGGATAGCACCAGGCCTCTACGGGCTAGGCACCAGACCCCATTGTCAGACCCTATGCTGGTGCAGTGGGTTCTGAGTTATTCCTGGTGCATGACAATACCTTATGTGGTGAGCGTACGCAGGCAGTTCTTGGAGAATAAAGGAATTTATACCATTGATTGGCCCCCATGCTTGCCTGACCTAAATCCAATAGCTAGCTTGCCGCATAATTTTTTCACTTTGATTTTTGGGGTGTGTTTGAATTCAGCCCTCTGTAGGCTGACAGTTTCCATTTCTGTCACATGATGTGGCATCCTTTAATTTCTAACACATAACCCAGTCCATATCAGTATAGATTCAGCATGATCCCCCCATTGAGATCTGATATGTTTTCAATGCATTTCTTTCATTTTTTTTGAGAAGTATATATACAGTACCAAGTTTGGACACACTTACCCATTCATATGAATAGGTACATGTGCATAGAGTGTGTGTGTGTGTGTGTGTGTGTGTGTATGTGTATATATATATATATATATATATATATATATATATATGAGATCTGCTCCAGTCTATGATTGACTGCTGAGCCCCACCTTTCATCCCATGACACGTGTGATAAGCTCCAGCCTACATCTGATCATACCTCAAATAAAAGTGCTACTTTAATATGCGTAGCGTTCGATTTCACGCCACGTCTGATCAGTGATCTGAATAATAAGAAGTTCTACAGATTGTCTGTTCACCCTTTTCTAGTGCATTTACCATATCTGCTCACTTTTTACGCACTTTTTCTTCTTTTTATGAATACATTCCTTAAAGTTGTACTGCTCAAGTAAAGCAGATTATTGGACTGTTGCAAGGATGAAAAAAAATATGGAGCTGGGGGTTATTATTCTGAGTGTGTTACATGTATGAGGAAAAATCCTAGATATTACATGTGTTTTTTTCTTTATTACTGAACCACATGGTTTACTTTTACATCCGTCTCATCTAAAACGCCTGCTCATGTTAAAGTTGACGTATGGAACAGGTTTGTTACATTGTTATAAGCTGTAGAGAAAGAGCTTAAATGTTGAACATATGCCTTCTCCTGAGCAGATTTAATATTTAAGCAAAGTTGTAGCACGAATAATTCTTACATCTGGATGGAATAACCTGGTATAACTATTAATTTCAGAGAAGTTACAACTTCTGGTCAGAGCTATATAATATATTATTATTAGCTCTCATCTGGAACTCACTCAATCCTCTTTTAGTTATCGGGTTAATCTGCCCACCAGAGACAAACATTTCTGGCAAAAAGAAACACCATGCTGTTATAAAGTGTTTATTGTTTTATATAAACCAAAGAGGCTCTGAGTAAGAGATCCTGTGATGTCTGCTCAGCCTTTGACATTCAGTTACACCCCCTTCACCTTATGGGATTTCATTCAGTTTTGCTTATTATATTCTGTGAGTTTAGATCTTTGAAAGAGTGCAAGATCCTGCTGATCCCCTTGAGGTTTCCTGGGGTCAGAGAGGCAGTGGAGCGTCCCTCTCTGATCTAGGAAGGCAGCTCACCATGGGGATCTGACAGACTGACCTGCCTGGCAGCAATGATAGATACACTGGGACTGGTACGACCCCTCTGGCTGACATCCACAAGCTCACTGATGGCCCCGGTCATCATCTGCTGGGTTGAGGAGCAGGTCTGGGAATAGAGAGGCTGCTGCCGTATACTGTGCCCCAATTTCTGCCCATTTCTAAGTCCTTAATCTGGAAGCTTTGAATGCTAGAAAATAATGTGTGCTGTGAAATCCTGAAGAAAAAAAAACTCATCACTCCATGATTGAAAATAGTAAAAAAGAAATGTGCCTTGATTATAGTCATGAATGTATTTCCAATCAACAGTCTGACAAGTCCCCTGATGTTTCAGTATAAAGCCTTCTTCAGAACAGCTACCGACAGCTTTGAGGGCTCTCGCTCTGTCTGCCTCACCACGGCCACTTTCTTTAGATGACCATTTTCAACAAGACAGCATCACTGGGTAAATTTTAGCAAACACTACCTGGCTCTGTTTGCAAGACGCATCAGTAATTAATACTCAAAAACACTGCCGTTATTCCCGTGCTTCTCGTGTATTTCAGTGGCAACAAGGCCAGTAGAATTTTTGTACTGTCTGTGTCAAACACATTCTTTGTGACAGAAGGAGATCCCACGAGATTACCTGGTGGCCTTCATCTCTGACAGGTGCAAAGTGATGAAAGGAAAGCACCAACCAATCATGAGCAAACTGAGAGGCAGCCAGCCTCATGTCCAGGATGTATAGTTGTGGTCCTGGATCCAGGGTTATGAGGTTTTGAGTTTATATGAATGAGTTATGATTCTGCTTTGGTGTCTGTGTACCTTGGTTATGCAGTATTGAGTTCATTCCCTTTTCTGTTCTGGTCTCGTCTTTGTGTGTTTGTCCTTCTGTGTCTTCTGTGTTAGTCTTGTCTTGTCTCAGTTGTGTCTGACTTCCTGTTTTATTTTGATGATTGTTGTTCTGTGTTTTTTGTTAGATTCCACTTCCTTTGTCTCAGTTTCCAGATTAGTGTCAGCTGCCCTCCCACCTGGTGTGTGTAGATATGTCTGAGTGTCCTCTCGTCCTTCGACACATCATCCCTCATGGTTGTGTTTCTTTGTTCCATGTTTCAAACTTGTGCACCCAGTTCTTGTTTTTTAAAGTCATGAAAGAGGCATGCTGTACTCTCATTCCACCCTGGCAAAAGAACAGTTCAAAGAAATAAAGCTCAAACTTAAAATGACATTCATGCCCATAATGAGTGTATGTAAACTTTTGCATATGCCGCCTTGCCCAGCTTACCAGAGGCTGTGGTAGTGAGGCCATCGAAGCTCCAGTGGAGGAATGCTGATCAGTGTGCATCACCACTCTGGCAACAGGTGAGTGTAACAGGGGCTCAGTAAAAGTGTCTCTTACAAATTTTACATAATTGCCTTGTTAATGTTCTGATTATGATGTTGTCAACAAATGAAATGGTTCAGAATTCCTATACCTACTCTTGTATGTTTCTAAAATTATTTTTATCATTCCCTGATGCAGTGCAAGAAGAACTGAGATCTTAAAGAGTCTGTGTGGGGTTCACAGACAGACTCAGTTACTGCAATGGCTAAGCTCTTGGATTCAGATAATGGTGAATAATTTTGTGATAAATTTGTGATACACTGTAAATACATACACATATGATCGGTTCAAATCATTCACAAATAACAAAGAACAAATGCACATACACAGCTTTCAGGTTTTCGCCGCTAGCGGGGAGGGAGCCTGCCTCTTCAAGCACCGAGACAGAAAAAGTAAATTCTCTGCTCTCACTCAAACAGGAAGTGGTCTCTCAGAGGCCGTTCCTCCGCGCACGGTTTTTATTGAGAACTTTCAAAGTAAGGGTCATGTGGTGTATCATCCATGACTCCACACTAAATGTAGTTCAAAGCAGGTAATTAACATTGGAATGCATTCGCATGGCTTCACACAAAGATATCACTTTTACAACCAGTTCCTTCCTGGCTCCTTCCCAAGCTGGTATGGCAATAAAGAAACTCAGGAATGTGAACGAGGCTTTTATGTGTGCTCTGTGAGAACTCAAACCATGAAGTAACACCTTCAGTGCCCTTCTGAAGGAAGGGACACTAAATCTCCTTATTTAAGTAAGGAGAAACAACAGTATACAAAACAAGATGAAACATATACAAAAGATATGATAAAATACAGAAAACATGATAATATACCCAACAACATATATACACATATATACACATATACACGTATATACACATATACACATATATACACATATATACATTCCATCTAAGGTACTGACAGCTGCTAAGTCAGCTGCATGTATCTACAGTAACTCTTCGAAAGAGCAAAGTAAGCTACAGACGCATACTCATTAATTAGCATACAACAATCACATTTTCATGAATTAATACAGTTTAATATGAGCTGTTTACATTGCCCCATACAGTTGTAGTAAACTGCAATTTTCTAGTCATAAATTTGTTTAACATGAAAGAAATTAAAGGACGGTCATCACACAGCTTTGCCTGTGACCACAGAAGCAGGAGGTCAGTCCTTCTGTTTGCTGGGAGCTGAAATTGTTTCAGACAGAGGATACACTAAAGGGCTGCACTCAGGTAAAAAGGGCCGTTCTGACCTGTGAGAATAAGTATCAGTAGCTTAATGACTCAATACATTTACTTTGTCCAGAATCTTCTCTGAGGCAGAAGTTTTGGGGGGTGTCCAGCATGTATTAATGTATCAACAAACCATTAAGAGGAATGTGGGTCGTGCTCCATAATGAAAGGCCACTGAATAGCCTTTTCTGATTATAGTTTTATGATTAAGAATGATGCAATCTTATTTACAAACATAGCACCTACCACGATGGACTGGAAGTGTTCTGAGTGCTCAGTTGAAGCAGAATGGTGCCATATAAGTATCAGTTCATTTACCAACATGTTATTTTTTGTGCACATATCTATAATTGTCAGATTAAGAATCTTGTTCCCAGTTGCTGTCCACAATCCTACACTCCCATCAGCCTCACAGAGCTGCCAGCCTGTTTGCCAATGATGATGAGAATCAGCATCTTTGAATTCAAGAAGCTCCTTAAATATGTCCATCAAGTTTTGATGCACATATTTATTAATTTGTGGGTGGACACATTTTATTATAACACATATCACATAATTACTCCAAAAATATTTAAATCAAAATTGGAACTTATTCATCTCCCACAAGTCTGGAAACCCATCTGATGTGTGTGTGTGTGTGTGTGTGTGAGAGAGGTGGGGGGACTTTTTAAATTCTAATTTAAATTCTGTTAGGAATTTTAAAGGTCAATTCGTCGTGACCTGTAATGATGTGTAAAGCTAATTCCACCTTCATATCAAACAAACTGACTCTACTGTAATGCATTATTCAGTCACCGGCCTTCTGAAAAGCTTCTCAGTTTAAAACTGATAGAATTTTGAATCAAGCGAGAACATGTGAGGCCACACTTTGGCAAACTCTTCTGACTTTGAGTATCTTTAAAAAACCTGATTTTAAAATTTTGACTCACATACAAAGCTGTAAAGCTCTTACAAAGCTCTGGACCATTTCAGATTCTTTTTTATGCAGCATCACTGTCAGACCATCTCTGCCAAAATATGAAAATATGAATGAATATGGGAGTCATAAAATCCACTTCTTAGTTATAAAACACTTTATATATATTTATTAATTGCTCAAACTTAGCTTTCATTTTTAATTTACTTAATTGCCAAATTTGAATTCCATTGCTTAGGCCTTCATCTCACTGAATACAGTCTTAAGTTTATTTTTCTCTTCATTTGTTTATTATTCATTATTTATGCACATCGTGGAGCACTCTAAGCTGAACTGAATGCATGACCTGTGTTTTATAAATAAGATGTATTATTACTGTAATTATAAGGATTAAATCATAGCTCAGCTTTCATCTCTGCACACAGAATTTGCTCCTGTCGCCATCTCTTTCCTTCTCTTCCCCATCTTCTTTGTCCCCTTGACAACCACTTTCCGCTCTGTGGGGCAAAGTGAAAATGATTGAAAAGTCAACAGTAGCTTTCTCCAGCATGTATTCAGGCATACTGGACACCCACCGGTCAGTCAAAAGCTTTGTTCTGCAGAAACCTCCCACCTGCTGTCAGTGCAAGAAAGACTTGGGAAAATATCATAGGAAATGATACACAGAGAGTGCCGAACACTGAGGGAAACACTCCTCCCACCACCGGAACGAGAGGCTGAAGACACCACAGTGTGTTTGTTGCACACCTCATCTCACACATGCACAATGTAAGTATTGATTTATTCAGTCAGTTGAAGACGTTCAGCTCCCCTGCCCTTATTTCACTGAGCGCTCAGCAAAAATATCTCATACAATGCTGGAATTAAAGTGCTTCTTTAATGTGTTAAAAATGAACAGTGCAAACTGAACAGATACTTAGGGCTTAATGAGTTATGGATGATATTTAATGTGTATGGAAATCACAGTGAGTCTAAAATATTACAGCTAAAGGTTTAAACATAATGTAGAACTGCAAAATTACTGAGGCGATCTTGTGTAGGACCACATTGTCTCGATTATGAATAACTCAAGACAAAATTACTGTAGTGGACCTAGAGTTTGTCAAGTTTCACATTATTATTTGACATTAGCTGTACTGCTATTATTGGGGAGTCAAAAATGCGGCTAAAATATGCACGAATAAAAACATGAAAATAAAATGCACTCGTGTTTAATTAGTAGAAATGTTTTCACCCAAGGCTGGAATAACGTTTCTGTTTTTATTAGCTTTCCTCTTCTATGACTAAAAAAAAATCTATAAGCGGGGTTACAGTTGATGGTGCAAGTTTATTTTATTTCGCACAGAGGCAGTGGCTCCATGGTGCAGTGGGTTACACAGCCACCTAACAAGCAAAAGATGCCTGGTTTGATCCCTGATGGAAAAACAAATCTCTTTAGGGTTATGTTAGGAAGGACGTCCTGTATAAAACTGAGGTGACCCCTTGTGAATAAGGGAGCTAAAAGTGGTAGCAAGAGTCAGAGCCCTGTGCTGTTGTTCTGCCTGGTAACAGAATGACATCAGCCAAACTGTCCTGCTGAAGAGTTCTGTGAGACTGAGAACTATGGCCAGAGAAGACACAACAAAAACACTGTCAGTGAAATTCTTTTTGTTGATTTGTGTCCTCACATTGTCCCAACAATAATTCCCCCAAAATGTTCATATTCTTTTTGTGCAGTGGCCGCTGCTTTGATTGTCTGTCATAAAGAAGGCTGCAGGTTGAAGCATGATGGATGGCTGGGGCATTGTTGTGTAGAGTTTGCATGCTCACTCTGTGCCTGAACATAATGTAAATGAAACAAATCATTACCTCGTGCTTAATCTTATGATTTCTGTTGCGCTGAGTAAGCTTAGCTTCGTATAAATATTTACCTGCCATATTGTGAAATGTTGAGTGCCTGATAAATTGTTGCCTAAAAATCTTTTTTTTTTTTTTGGTATTAAATTCATTTGGCTATTTTTTTTTCCCATTTATTTAAACAGGACTTTTATTTAAGAGCTCCATCGAGTCCACTCAGTTTAGTTCTAATACAAAGTAAAAGGTCACCGAAGATTTCAATATAATCAGTGCCTATTTTTATTTATTTTTGGCATGAAAACATTTTCATGTCATAATGTTTCAGTGATGATAATGATGATTATGCCAAAAATGGTGACTGCACATGAGTTAAGTATAACCAAAAGTAAATTCCAAACTGTATTTCAGATCCTCAGGTAACACAACAACAACAACAACAACAACAACAACAAAGAAATATAATACCTGTGTGCTTAATGGCAGCTTCCTTCTTCTATAAAGTACATAAAGTGAGACAGTGAGAGTGTGACTGCTTGTGTAAGAGAAACAATCAATAAAAATGTAGACAGGAAGCAGGCTGAACAAGAAGCCCAGGAGTCTGAACAGAAGTGTGAAGGTCTTATTCTCGGCTGCTGCCGTATTTATTCCCCGCCTGACATTACATCAACCATTCTGCTGCCTTCTCTAATTCTCACTTCCCTCATTTTGGAAGACACCCAACGTTTTACTATCCAGCAAAGCAGATGTGGAAGCAGATTCTGGCAAATAAACTGCAGAAATTAATTTAACACCTGCACAGCATCAGCACTTAATATGAATTTATCATCTGCTGTTACAGTAAATTCACTGCAAACCTTAGTTTAAAGGTATTCTTAATTGTATGTCAACAGGGCCAGTGCATTTTGATTCGAGTGCGTTACTGATGTAAAAAATTTCTTGTGTCCCCAATATTAGCTGACTTGATCCCTGAACATCTAATAAAAGTGATGCTCGTGCTACAAGTCTTTAGGGAGAGCTGCTGTTAGCATCGGTGGGCAATTTCTTAATGGACTGTAGAAAGACCAGATTAATTCATTGACATGCCTCACTCGGCCTCTTAAATTCAATTATCCTCTCTCTTGAATTAAATTATCACCTGCTTGTCAGGACAGATGTGTTGCTTGGAGGTGGGGAAGGTAAAGTGTGATTAGATGTACTGTGTGTGTCTGTTTGGGGTTCCACTATCAACAAATGTGAACAAAATGTGGTGTTTTTCAGCCAATTTTAGGCCCACAATTTGGAGACATTTTCATTAGCTTGGTTTGGACAATATTTGCTTAAGTTGAGGGGCCATCAAGATTTCCTGCATAATTAGTCCCATGTAATGAAGGCTATTTATTATGGAGATGACATTTGTATTTTGTCATTTTCTACCATGAAGCACCATAAAGATTGGCATTTGAGCACCTGTTATACTTGTAGCAGTGATGGAGTGGAGCCATTTGTCTGCTTTTGACTGCAGGGACAGCTCACTGCCTCCACCACATCTCATATGCTCTATAAACTGGTTTCCATACACTCTGTAATAAACACTGTCCTATCGGTAACGTGGCTTTATCTGTCTTCTCAGACAGTGCTTCAAAACGAGAGGTTTACTCTGCAGCGACAACAGGTTTATATTGAAGTGACGCTCGCAACATAATGTTGTATCGCAAGAGTCAAAGTGAGGATGATGTAACATGGATAGATCAGTCAGTGAGACATACATGACAAACTGTTTTTCGGTTTTGGACAAAGGAAAAATGATAAACTTTTACTATATTGCAATTTAAGTGACCAGAGAGAAAACTAGATGCCTGTACCTCCTCTTCACTCTGTTTTTGGCAAATTACAGAAACTTTGGCTGATCATTGATCTTTTTGGGCTAGATCAGGTGAGTATTATTAAGAGCAACAGACTATACAGTGGTCGTGGAACGTGACTAAGGAGCATAAACAGAGCTTTCACCCAGGAGAGCATGGTGAAAGCTGAACTCCTCCACAGCCCCTTTGGTTTCAAGGCTCCACCTCTGGTAGCCTTAACTAGCTTTTTAGCTACTGTCATGTTGTACCAGGGGTGGCTGCAGCTCAGGAGGTAGAGCAGGTCTCCTACTAATCGGAAGGTTGGTGGTTCGATTCCTGGCTGCTCCAGGCTGCATGCCAAAGTATCCTTGGGCAAGATACTGAACCCCAAGTTGCTCTCCAATGTGTTGGAGTGTGCAATGTTAGACAATAAAAGCACTTAGCTTAGATATACATGGAAGTGCCTTTATGAATGGGTAAATGTAAACATGTTTTATAAGCACTTAGAGTGCTCGGTTAGAGTAGAAAAGCACTATATAAGAACTAGTCCATTTACCATTTATCTTTTTGACCCAGAAATGACATACAGTCATTCCTCACTGTATCGCGTTTCACTTACTGAGTTTTCACTATATTGCAGGATTTTGTGGTATATAGGTATTTCTGTAACTATGTTCATCACAGAGATCAGTTAGGCCTTTAGCGGAAAGAGAAGTCATGGCTGAGGGCGAATATACTGCATCACCATCAGTACTTCACAGCTACATGATTCATCATCTTCACCATTCAATTTGTAGTAAGAAAGTGGGAAATGTTCATAAAACCTTAAAATATATATAAATATTACAATAAATATAACGCCGCTACTTTGCCAATTTTCACCTATCACGTGGGTGTCTGGAACATAACCCCCACAATAGGTGAGGGACCACTGTATTGTGATGAGGTGGAGCTTTAAAATTATCAGCTAATGCTAGCTAGCTTGGTTAACAAGCTGCATTCATAAACTAGTTCTAGTTGCTAGAACTGCATTCATAAAAACTGAGGCACAGACTTCAGTGGGCTATACAGTTTGACAAAACATCTTGTTTCTCTGATACTTCTGTTAAAATGGTCCCAAGACACCAACAGTAAAAGCACACCGGAACGGCCCTGCTGAGTGACTGCAGAAAGTATCTGTCCACACATCCACCAATTCAATTCAGTTCAATTCAATTCAATTCAATTCAGTTCAATTCAATTCAATTCAATTCAATTCAATTCAATTCAGTTCAGTTCAATTCAATTCAATTCAATTCAGGTTCAGTTCAATTCAATTCAATTCGGTCACCAAATAAACAATTCAATTCAATTCAGTTCAGTTCAATTCAATTCAATTCAATTCAGTTCAGTTCAATTCAATTCAATTCGGTCACCAAATAAACAATTGTGTACCTCACTAGTTATATATTTTACTGTAATATTCATTTTCTGACATATTCTACCTAAAAATATTATGTTTGCAGAAGATATGTCTGTGTAGATTCTTCAGTCATCCAGGTCATAGTCTCTGGAGCTTGAAAAAGGGCGACTGGACTTCTTTTTGGTTCTTGAAGACATTTCCTCCTCTCATCCCAAAGGCTTCTTCAGTTCTCAACCAAATGGTGGAGAGACCCAGATATTTAAACCCCTGTGGGCGTAGTCCACTGGAGGTGGTTATGACCCTCTATTGTTCATGTGTGTAAACACATGTGCCAAGGTGTGAAGGGAGGTGTGGGTCATTACAATCAGTGGTTTCAGTTGAAACCAATATCAGGACTTCCTCCTATTGAGCTCACTGGAACAAAGGTGTGACTGGAGGTTGAGACGTCTGGGAAGGGACCTCAGGACAGCACTGTAAGGGGGGCAGAGTTGGTCACATAATCCACCTCCTTTGTTCAGTGATGGTTGATCAAAGTGGACATAGATGCTTCTTTTACTCCTCTTTCAAACCATCTGTCTTCCCTGTCCAAAATGTGAACACTGGCATCCTCAAAGAGTGCTCTTTCTCCTTCAGATGCAGATGTACAGCTGAGTCTTGTCCTGTCGAGGTGGCTCTTTTATGTTGTGCCATTCGTTTGTGAAGAGGCTGTTTGGTTTCTCCAATGTAGAGGTCCGAGCACTCTTCACTGCACTGGACAGCAGACACTATATTGCTGATCTTGTGTTTGGGGGGTTTGTCCTTGGGATGAACCAGTTTTTGCCTTAGGGTGTGACTTGGTTTGACGTATACTGGGATGTCATGCTTGGGGAAGATGAGTGTCTCCGACATGACATCCCAGGTGAAATGTCTTCAAGAAACAAAATGAAGTCCAGTCCCCTTTTTTCAAGCTCCAGAGACAGTTCGCAGAGGATGAAATCTTTTTCCCAACAACATTCCTGTATTGTGACTAAAGCGGATACACCTGCAAGGCTATTGACAGAGAACAACTGGCTAGAGGAGCCTGTGATGGCAGAGTTGCTAATCAAAGCAGTCATGCTCCTGATTGTAGTATCCAGATGGATGAGTTACAGCTGTAATTAAGGGGGAAACTATCTATCGAGGCCCAGACCATTTTTGGATAAGGCAGCAATACGTAACTGAACCAGGTGCCACACACA